>VYZV01008694.1:76874-141474 GCA_013401275.1 Pandion haliaetus
CTGCGTGAGCCTGGGGGCATGCGCGCATGGTCGAGGGCCTGGGTGTTACTGTGCAGGGCTGGGGCAGATGCTGTTCAGGGCTGGTGGGGGGATGCTGTGCGGGGCCTGGCAGGGCTGCCCATGCGCAGCCTGCCCCCCCCCAGCTCACCAGTCAAGGGGGGGCCCAGTGCTGTGTCTGGCCGGTACCCAGCAGAGGAGCCATGGGCATGGGCTGGGGTCTCAGCCATGGGATGCTCTGAGGTGCCTTCCCTGGGTGCTGGCTCTGCTGGGGTGTGAGAGCCCAGCTACAGGGTTGTGCGGTAGATTTTCCTCTGGTAGACTAATCCTGGGCCTGGGCTGTGGCTACTGCACCAGGGTTTGTGGACCTTCATGCTCTGCAGACAGCCTCACCCCTGGGAAGCCATGCGCTGGCTGTCCTGCACAATGCTGACGCTGTGCGTGCTGCTAGCAAGCGGCCTAAACGTCTTGCTTCATTTGTCGCCTTCCCTTCCCCTGTGATGGTGGTGTAGTGCATGTGGAAAGGCGCAGGACTGCAGATACCTGGTTTTAATAATAATTTCTTGGGCGGTGTAGTGTATGTGGAAAGGCACAGGATTGCAAATACCTGTAATTAATAATAATTTCTTGGGCTGGTGGTTTACCAGACAGAGGTGTTGATGCTGAATTAACCTCCCTGTAGCTAAGGCTTCTGGCTTTCAGAAAAATCACTTGGTTGGGAAACAGAGAAGTCTTCTTAGCATCACTGGGATGCACTTGGATGTGAGTTCAACCCTCCTCCCACTGCAAGCGAACTGCAGGTGAAGCATGGTAACCACATTTCTCTCCCTGCCCTCCGGGTCCCTTCCTGTCTTCCAGAGCTGGGCACATCACACGGACCCACGGGGTGCTGGCGGGGAGGGCGTCCTGCCCGCAGCTCTGCAGCTGGGTGATGGCATCCGCGCTCCCGGGACGATGATGGTTTGCAACAAGCCGAGAGCTCGTGGGATGCTGAGACAAAGCTGTGCCTTGCTCAGCACGAGGAAAGGCATCACTGTCTTCCCTGCCTGGGTGATCCTTTCTAGAGCCTGGATGATCGTGTCCCAGGCTGTCAGACTGGTGGGGAATGGGCAGATCGTTCAGAAGACGGAGAAGGGGAAAAGACAGGTGCCAGTCCTTCCAGAAACAGGGGAAACCAGGAAAAAATCGAGAATAGCCAACCTACCTCCAAGACCATAGAAAATAACAGGAGGGGATCTGTGATTAGTGCAATTGCTCAGAAAAAGTAGCACCCATCCACTCTGAATTCCTGTTGTGATAGGGGTTGGGCTTCATACACTGATTTAGTTTAGAAACACCTTTTAATTGCTCTTCATATAGTCAGAAAGGCAGTGGAGCACGGGCTGTGGAGAGCACGTGAGGGGGCTGCAGTGAAGCTGCTTGGACCAGTGCACGCAGGGGACAATTACCAGTGACTCCTGCACTTCCACGGGCTGGAGCATGGCCACCCTCTGACGGTTTCATTGCCGGCCCCAGGGATGGAGACGAGCGCATGCTTGCAGCCCTGGGCTGGGGGTCAGCGCGTTCGAGCTAATATTGACGAGCTGTGGGAGGGCCGGGACGTACGGGAGGGTGCAGAGGGCAGGGTCCCAGCTGCACAAACATGGGGGCTCAGCCGGGGTGTTGCAGGGGATGTGCTTACAGGGGGATGTGAATCAGCAGGGTTGCTGTGTCGTGAGCGAGGCGGACGCGGTCCTCAGCCAGGTGGACAGGGGTTTCATCCCACGGAGGGGTGTGATGAAGCTCCTCTCTCCTGCGGCGTTGGTGAGGCTGCAGCACGGTGAGGGGCAGCACGTGGCTGGAGCAGCCTGTCCTGCTGCAGGGGGGGCTGGAGGAGAGCAGTGGAAGTGGCCAAAGAGCTGGAAGGCCTGCGGGCAGGGTTTGGGGTTGCTGGGCTGGGGAAGGTCAGACGCTGGCCTTGGGAGGTGCCTGGGAAGAGGAAGGAGATGAGCTGCTTTCCTGGTGGGTGGAACAAGGAGGAAGGTGTTTAAATTGCAAGACAAATCAAGAGTGAATGTTGGGAGAGAAAAGATCACAGGAGAGAGTGGGGCAGTAAGAGGAAACTCACCCAACGCAGGTTTAGAGCACAGGAAGGGGTCTTTTCACACAACAGGGTGACATTGGCCCCGGCTACGGAGAGAGGGGCCCATAGGTGCGGGGGTGGCAGAGCTCATGCACAGGACACGGAGGCTTGGGCAGGGCAGGCTGGGATGTGTGGCTGGGGTTGGCCGTGCTGCAGAGCCTGGCGGTGGGCAAGGAGCTGCTGTGGGCTCCCACCTTTACCTTCTGCGTGAGGACAGTGCACAAACAGCTCCTCTGCAAAGGCACTGACCCCATGGAGCACCCACTGCTCAAGCCCCTGCGGGCGGCGAGGGTGGGTGTGCTCCCCGTGCTCTCTCCTGCCGGAGCACCCTGCCTCCCGCTCGGACGGTTTGATAGAGGTTGGAGGAGGATGAGCCCCCTTCATGCATCCTGCGGGCTCTGCAGAGGAGCTGTCGCTGCGGGATTGTGTTGCAGGTGAACGGGAGAAGCTGAGGCTCAAGTCTGGCCCCGGACAAACCCTTTCCAGGCTCAGCCCCTGTGCTGGCAGGCTGCCGTACTGTGCTTGCAGGGTGCCGCTCACCCAAAAGCAGCTCCGTGCATCTCAGCAGTGGGAGGAAAAGCTGTCCCAGCCCGTAGAATCGCTTGATGCTCCCAGTGACACCCCAGCCCTCGAGAGCTGCGGGTGGGCAGGGGGGATGCTCATTTTACCCTTTTACCTGCTGCCATGGCAGGGAGGAAAGCTTGCCTGGTGCCCACGTGGGCATGGGATGTTGTCACTGCACGATGCTTCGGAGGTGCTGCATGAATAACAACTGCTTGTCCTCAGCCTGTGGCACGGCTGCTCTCAGCACGCAGCGGCTCTGCCGTACCTGATGCAGCTTGTGGCACGCGGGGGTGATAAATGTGTCACGGCAGTTTGTAAGTGGAGAGCTCAGGAAATAAAGCTGAACCTTTGCTGGTGGCGGTCCTGCCCTCCAGCCCAACGTCAGGGGACGTTGCTGTGTGATATCCACCTTGTGCAGGTAAAGCTCTCTCAGTGGGAAGATGATCCGGGAGCAAAAATAACAGCTCTTGAGCCTCAGTGCTGCTGTTTCTGCGCTTCTTTGTTCTCTTGACCTTGGGGATGTGCGGTGTTTGCCACTGAGCTGTTATAAGCTGCGAGCATCATGTTCTGCATCCCCATGCTCACTGTGCTCTTCTTCCTGGGAGAAAACACTTAAAGGTTAAATATACACTGGCCATAGCTTGGTGAGGATCTGTAGTTGAAAAGACAAACAAAACCCAACATTGTGCATTTGGACAAGAACCAAGGGAGGATTTCAGTTTTGCCCACTGGGATGGCAGAGCTTGGCCTTGGCCCTGGAGCAGGAGGCAGGAGGGTCTTCCTGAGCCTGTTTTCTGGTGTGAATTTCCCCCCCCCCCGGCAAAAGAGAAGCAGAAGAAAACAAATAAACCCAACTTGGTCGATACAGAGTTCAGCTCTGTGTGCGTCTGATCTCTTTATGGGCATTTTTGAAGATGAAATGAAAGAAGAACAAAGCCCAGTGCTGGAGTGAGGAGCTGATCTGCAAAGGCAACTTTCAGGAGAGCTGCTGCAGCCGATTTCTGCTGAAATCTGCTCAGGCGCCATTTCTGTGGAAACCAAACAACAGCTCCTGCCCTGCTCACTTCTGAGCTCTCCTCGGCCTCAGTACCCCATCTCCACGTGGTTTTTACTGTTCCTCCTTTCAGCATCCCGGTTAGACATGGGGGTGCAGGTGGGGGCTGTGAGGCACGGGGCTGCCTGGGGGAGATTTCTAAACTCACGGTGTCAGCAGGACACCAGATTCCCATGGAAAGCGGATGCGAACCAGACCACAGCTGGGGCATCTTCGATGCTCCCTTAGCTGGTGCTGCTCTCGCGGTGGCAGGGAGCTCAGCTCCGGTTGTCCCTCCGGCTCCATGCGGCCATGATGCAGCTTCAGAGCTGGGCATGAACCGCTGCTGCTGCTGTGCAAAATAATGGGGAAGAGGGCCTTTGAGCGGTGGCTTGGCACGTGCCCTGCAGGGCTGTGAGCCTTCAGGGGCTCCCCCCCCCAGCCCCTGCAGCCCCCAGCTGGGATCAGGGCTCCCTCCAGCCCCCCACGGCCAGTGGACAAGGCCTTCCCCTGTGTGGACTGTGGGGGAGAGCTCCTGCGTGCACCCCTCCCTGCAGAGCCCCCAGTGCATCCACGCCAAGGAGCATCCCTACCAGCGCTCCCAGTGTGGAAGGACCTTCTGCTTCCACTCCGAGCTGTCTGTGCCACCCCGAGGAGCGCCAGTTCCCCTGCCGCGCGTTCGGCTCCCAGGCAGGCCTTGTCCTGCATGAATGCAGCCACCCTGGGTCCCAGCAATGCCTCCGTGCTGACCGTGGGAAGACCGTGGTGGGGCTAGCTGAGCCAAGCCAGCAGCAGGCAGGGCGTGTGGACAAGGTGCATGGCTGCAGCCGCTGCAGGAAGGGCTTTGGGTGCCTGTCCGACCCCCTCACACACTGGTGCACCCGCCTGGGGAAGCTGCACCCCTGTGGGCAGTGCCAGATAAGTTTTGGGTCCTGCGCTGCCCTGCTGACCCATTCTTTGAACACGGCAAGCAGCCAGCGCTGGCTGGCTGGCTGCAGCGGGGACGTGTCCTGGCCTGGCCGGTGGTGTGTGCTTGGACACATTGCTGCTGTGAGGAGCTCTGCCCATGGGATGCAGGGAGCATCCTCTGCCAGTGCAAAGGTTCCTCTGTCTGGTGGCAAAGCATGCGGCCCCAAGTTAAGGATGTGTTTGGTTTGCCATGTGGATGGGGAAGAGAAACTTCAAAAGCATGAGCATCAGCCAGGAGGAACTCTCATTAGCTGAGGCTGAGCCACAGCGTGGGGGGGGACGGACAAATCTAATCCAGTCCAGATGTCAGGTTTTCTGTACTCAGGTGCCCCGAGGAGGGAGGAGGAAAGTCTCTTCCTTGCACATTGCAGGTGCTGGGGGGAAAAGGGCCTGTACAATAAATAAACATAACTAAAAAACCCTTGGAAACAATGGTACAGCAGCTGTGTTAGTGTGACTGCCTGGGCTGTGGAGGGAGCCAGCTGAGCCCAGCCTGGGAAAGCGAGCAGGTGAGGCTGCCCTGCTCCAGGCAGGGAGCGTGGGCCGTGCTGAGCCTGACCCGTCCTCACCCGCTCATTGTCAATCTGCCAGGCTGGCTCCTGTCACCGTCGTCCCCGCGGTGAGGAGCAGCCCAGCTGCTCTTTGCACTGAGATGGGACAGAGTGAAGAGGATGGCAACGTGCTTTAACCAAGAGTGCTTGGCGCAGGGGGAGGGAGTGACTGGGATCACTCTCACAAGACAGCACTGCTGTCTTAACTCCTTCCAAACCTCGTTTCCTCTTCACAGTGTCTGGTTTTGCCTTTACGTGGAGACCAGGTCGCTGCACTGCTGCTCCTGTGCAGGTTTTGTGCTTCTTTGGGCGGCCGCAGCCCTGGGAGCAGCCCGAGAGGCTGCAGGGATGCACAGGTTTTGCACAGGCAGTCTCTCCAGGGGAGCTCTGGACCGTCGGTTGTTAAAACACGTGCACGTTAGATGCACGCACACACGTGTTGGTAGTGATGCACAGAAAAGCAGCGTGGAGGAAGGTGAGGGGCTTTGGCAGCATTCAGGTAGTTCGCCTTAAATTGCTGACGAAGTCAGAGCTCGCTCCAGCTGTGGTGTGAACGCGACTTACCCAGGGAGGATGGCGGGGGTCTCGGTGAACCCCTCGTGATGCCACCGCAAGCCCCGCAGAGCCCGGCTGCGGGGGCTGAAGGATGGCCGCATTTCTTGCCTCGCAGAGACCTCTAGAGTTGACTCTCCTGAACGCTCGGTGTTTCTCTGACGGCTCGTGTTCTCCTGCGAGCCATGCCGTCCAGACTCACCTCTTCTGCGCAGGCTGGAGCACCGCAATGATCTTTTCAGGCTCATCGGGCTGCACGCTCCCCTTCCTCAGAGCAGCGCCAGAGAAGTCCCCTCTGTGTGACCCAGCTGCCTGGGAGACAGCCAGGGGCTCCCGGTGACACCCTCTATTTCTGGGACGCCGTCCTTGCTCCTGGGCCTCCGTTCAGCCCAGCAGCCCCAGGGATGCTGGATGCCTGGGCGTCCCCCAAGGACACGTGCTGCATCCCCCAAGGAGGGCTCCTGCCCCCTGAAGCCTCCCGGTCCCCGTGCTGGCGTGGGGCAGGATGCGGCACGTAGCCGGAGCAGGGCTGGGGGCTGCTCTGGGTGTCTCCTGGGGACACCCGGCCGCTCACTCTGGGGTGTCCCTGGCACTGAATGCAGGGAGGCAGCGGCCACAGAGTGGGCAGCAGGAAACTGGCCCGTGGTGGGAAGTGTCCCCGGCTGGAAAAGCCGGAGCTCCTTGTTGAAGCACCAAGTTTGCGGTGTAGCAGCAGCACAGCCTCCATTTGCCGTACAGCTCCCACTCTCTGCTAGGACACAGTGGCTCCGTGCTGGCAGAGCAGGCAGTGAGGATGGGACATTGTTACTGGCTGCAGAAGGAATTGCTGCTGGGAGGAAACCCAACTTTTGCCTTGGATACCTCAGCATAATACGAACTCCTTCCTAAAGTGAGAAGTGAGGGGAATCTAAATGATGCATTTTGAAATGCACAATGCATAAGAAGAGAGACAAAAGAAATTTTTCTAATTCTTTGCATGGCTCCCATTGAAAATTTCCATGACTACTGTGGGGGTTATGATACCTTGTTATAGAGCTATTGCCCTCCCAGGATCCTAGATCCTTCTGCAAGCCCAAGGCCTCCCTCTCCCACTGCCGCCTTAGCCCAGGAGCCATGGGGAGGCATTCCCTGGCTCTGGGGGAGGAGGGAGAGGTGGCCCAGGGGAAAGGACCCTGGAGGGATGGGGTTGGAGAGGCCAGGTGGGGGATCAGCGTCCCTGGGTGTTGCAGGGTGCTGCTCAAGTATTGTCTTTGTTGACACTAACCCATGTGAGACCAGGAGTGACAAACAGGATGCATTAACTTCCTGCATGGAAGATCCTACCAAAGAGAAGGGGATTTTAAAGGTGAAACTTTAGTTTCACGTTGTCGTGGTGCCGTGGAGAATGTCAGAGCGCAGGCAGTTGCTGGCTCTGCCAGGTCCCTCTCGTACTGACATTTTGCACGGGTGAACGGGTCGCCACTCACCCCGAGCCTGAAACGAGCTGACGACCCGTTTGCCACTCGGCTGGTGCAAAGTTCTGTGTACCACAGGGGTGGAAGGTAACAACATCCTCACGTTTTTAATCAGTCTGGAGTCTCAAACACCCTCATCAGCCTCCACAGGGTGAAGCCTGGCCCTGACTGTTCCAGTCTGGGGAGGCCATGAGCTGGGAGTTTGCTGAGACCCTTTCTAAATTTGGGAGGGATGAGGGGAGTTTTCATCCCAGACTGAGCCGCATCCCAGAAGCAGTAATCCCGTGGCGGCCTTGTCTGTGCTTGGCAGAGGCATCGTCCCCCAGTTCATGTATCTCACCATCTGTGTGTTGCTCTTTAGGTAAAGAGTGTCAGGAAATATTCACAGTGCGTTCCCACGGAGCACTATAGTTAGCAGGGTTTCCAGCTGGCCACAGTATTCCTCTGCACTCGCTTCCAAGAGGCGAGAAGCAAGCACAGAGCTTTCTCCACTGGCTTGAATAGAAAGGGCCTAAATCAGGCACGAAGCGGTTTGCAGACCAGCTCGCGAGGCTCCCAGTGCAAACCTGCGGTGGGTGAGGGATCTGGCCCCCCGAGGTTAACTTCCCTGGCAGGAGCATCGCTCTCCCCATCCCACCACCCAGCTGCCTGGGCCTGCGCACCCCTGGCCCTCACCTGGGGCAGAGCAAGAGCGCGTTCAAAGCGGTGCTGAGATCTTTATCTCCCACAAATGGCAATGCAGACCCCTGCCCACCCCTCCCTTTGATTTGCCCATATTCTCACTAGATGGTTATAGTCTGCTTCTGCCTCATTTTGGCCAAAAAAAAAGTGTCTGATCCCCTCCAGGACTAACGAGCTGGGCATCCTTGCAGACAAGCTGCCTGTTCCACCCCACAGTGAGAAATGGGACCTCGTGGAGGCACCAACCAGAGGCTGGGACAGAGGCAGGACCGAGGTCCCTGCACGCTGCATGTGTGCGTCCGACTGTGTGCAGCGATGGGGAGGCAGCACCGAGCCCCCGTGCTGGCCAGGCTGGGTGGGGGGGATGCTCAGGGGGACGATGGACACGGGGTCTGTGATGGCTTGTGTGCATCCCACCCGGTCATCTCCGCTATACCCTCACTGGCTGTTGGGGCTGTTGGAGCCCCATGGACCCCATGGCTGTGCACGTCCATCCAGAGGGCACCTACAAGGACAGGGGAGGACAGAAAGTCCACGAAATACATCCTGGGCTTTGCTGCTGAGAGCGTAGCGTGCTGGGAAAGTGGTCAGAGCGCGCTGTGTCAGGCAGGAGGCCAAAGCTCATCCCGAATTAAAGGGCTGTGAACTAAAATAATACTGATCTGGAAGTTAATCCCTGCAGCAGGTACGGTAGAAACAGAGCTTGTTTCTGTACTGCAGCTGCATCCACCAGCTAACAGCCCTCAGTGCAGACAAGGCAGGCACCGGCTGAGCCTCCCAGGCTTGTACAAGGACCTGTAGCTGCCTGGGACTGCTCATTTGGAGCTTTGTTCAGTGCATTGCAATAGGAATGGGGCCCGGGGCCACCAACTGGTTTTGAATCAGCTCCAGGGAAGGAGACGGTTGCATTTGTTTTGCCTGGGTGTTTCCCAGATCTGCCTTTGGAGAGTGAATTGCTGGAGGAAATGTTGCTTTGCTTGGCATCGTGCCTTGGTGTCCTGCGGCCCCGTGTCCAACTAAGACCAAGCTCCAGCGCTCCATAGCAGATGCTGGAGGAAGACGGATAGCTCGGTGCTGACAGCTGAGCTGCTGAGAGATGCCGACCAAGGCAAGGACCGAAGCCTGGGCTTGGCAGCCCTTCACACCCCTGCGCAGGTTGGGTGACAGCAGGAGGTGCAGAGCAAGGAAGAGGTTGTTTCGTCTCCCGGTTTCTGGAGACGCTTGAAAACGGGGAGCCAGGAGCTGCGTTCCTCAGGCATCTTTTCTCCTGGCTGCAGATTTGCACCAGTGATACGTGTGTGGGAAAGTGCATAAACTGTGAATCTGCCTTGCCAGGGACACAGAGAAATATCCTTAAATGCCAGAGTAGGTGCTGCCGGAGTGGGTCAGGGCCCAGGAGCCCTCCTGGGGGGCCCTCTCCTGAGTCCGGGGGGGGCAAGTCTGGGGTGCAGCACCCGCAGTGAGCCCTCCCCCTGGGCAGCCTCTCGTCTCCCACGCCTGCCGTGCGGGATGCCTCTGTCCATCTCTGCCACCAGGTCACTGGGCTTTAATCAGGACCCAGTTCCCGGGAGACAAGTACTTTCTGCAGCTTCCTTTTGAATTCCACTGTTGCTGTAGACTCTGCAGTTCCTGCTGGGGAAGAAATTTAAAAATTCTATTAAGAACTGAGTGAAAAAAAACATTAATTCGGCATTATCAAGGCTGAAGCCAGCTGCAGTGAAGCATCGCAGCTGAGGGAGCAGGTCAGCTGGCAGAGCTAAGGCTGGGAGACCTTCCATGTGCTGGACGTGCAGTGCAGCCCTGCACCCTCCTAGTGAGAAGCGGTTGTAGTAAGAGAAAAACAAAGCAAATTTAAGGGAGTGAGAAGAGATTGTGTACTCCCTCGTTCTATCATTTGCCATACCAATTTTCAGAGAAATAATGGGAACACTGAAACCCCCAGTGTTTCACGTGAAACAATTTTACGTGGCAGGGAAAAGATATTCAGGTACCCTGTAAAATGAGGTTACCATTGCACTTGGTTAGAAATACTTTAGCTACTAAAACATTTTGAAGTCCTGAAATAAATGACTGCCCAATAGTTTCTGGAATAAATATAATTCCCATTTATTGCTGGCAAAATTACCCTTTGATCATTAAAACTGTGGTTTGTTTAAATATGTGACAGAGGATATAAGTCGGGGTGTCATTTTTTGTAGGGAAATACTTGGAAGGCAAACAGAACCTTCTTCCATATATGCACGTGAATGTTTGAGGCAGATTAAACTCACTTAACTTAAAATATCTTTTCCTGAAGTAGTCATTTCAGGCGCCAGTGGAGGAAAATGAGCACTTTCAGGAGCTATTCATCTTCTCCCTCTGCAGACAGCGGCTCCTTCCCTGACTGTGCCCTATTTCTCTGCCAGCTGTTGGGGGATGAGGTGGTTCAGATGATGCCGTCTGCAGCCTGGTGGGTGAAGCCGCTGCATTTACAGGCCGGCAGCCTCAACAATTTCTGTTCGCTTGCCTGCAGTCCTGTCGCTAGAGGGGAAGAACCAGAAAAACACGATATGCATCCCTGCTCCACCGCTCACGCAGGAGAGGGCGCGGATGCTGCTGGACCGGCCCTGATGCAGCCCCCGGCATGGCTGGACATCCACCGGCCAGGAGCGCGGGGGCAACGGCTGTGTCGGACCAGACCCCAGCCACACGTAGCTTGTGGCTTTCAAGGGACTGACGTAGGATGCCCCACTTCGGGTGTGAGCCCTCGCTTCCACCAATCCCCGTTGGAAGCCAAGTCAGTTCCTAGGGATCGCGTTGGGATGTGTCCAGTCGTGGGACTGTGCTGATGCTTTCTGCTGCTGTTCCGCAGATGTTTACACCGTTGCTCTCTTCACTGTAGGTGGGGGAAAGGCTCTGGTGTCCAAGGTGTGCACATCTCCAAGAGGTGATGCTCTTTGGGCCTTGGACCGTGCAGCCTGTGCTGTCGCAGTGCTGGCAGTCTCTGCCTCGAAGGTCACCTGCATGCTTTTGATGAGTCGGTTCATCAGGCAGCATCCTGCAAGTGCCACGACAGATTCAGGTGACACTGATGAACAGCTACGGCGAGGGGCTGGCACGGAGGACTTGCTTCTCTGCCCTTCCTGTGCCTGGCTTGCTTGGCAGCCAAAATCCAAGTTTCCAGGGTGGAGACCTCTGACCTGTGTTTGTCTCTGCTTTCAATTTTATGCCATTCCTGATCAGCATTTGCCTAACCTGATTTTTATATCCCCAGAGATGCAGACTCCAGTCCCTCTGGAAGTTGTTCACCTCTGACTTTAACTTCCTAAAGTTTTCCCAATGTCGGACCCCAGTAATAAATACTGTTCTTTGTTTCTGGCCTCCCCCAGCACCCCTGCCTGTTCACAGTAATCTGTCACACATTTGCAGGCTGTTAGCACATCTCCTCCTTTCTAGACAACAAGAAATTGCAGTATAAAGAAAGAGTTTCCAGGCACCTGAGGTGGAGCAGGCGATTCAACCCCTGCAGCACTGGCAGCCGTTTGGTGCTCACTGCCCGGTGCGTGGCAGCTTTGGGGCCACTGCTCAGACATGAACGCGCTGGCAGCCTGGGCTCTGCTGCTGGGAGGGCAGGTTGGGCCTGCAGCCCCTGCCCGGGCTGGAGCTCCTCGCTGGCGTTGCGCTCGGCAAGCTGGATCCACCGTCAAGGCACGGCGGTGGCGCGGTTGTCCCCCCTGTTTGCTGGGTCCCTGCGCCGCAGAGGACAAGCCGTGCTCTTCTCTTCTCTGGTGTCTGCCCTCACGTATATGAGTTTTTGCAAGAATAAAACATTTTTTAACCTGTAACTTTAATATTTTTGTAGTGTCCTCCGGAGACATGTTATCCCCCACTGGCAGTAGAGACAATTTTGGGGAAGACACCTGAATTTTCAGCGTCCTCTTTAATTAGTGTGTGGCTAAAGAGTACCCCATCTTTTCTTAAAAATACCCTCTGATGTGAAATCTATGAAATCCGAATTCCTGCCTATTTCTAACAGCTGAGAAGTGGAACAGCTCTTCCTTGGTCAGAAAGGCTTTGGGCCAGCTCTGTTCCATAGAAACCACAGGGACAGAAATGAAAAGGAAATTAAAAGCCATACACTGATAAGAGGAGCTTGACACGTGGGTTGGAAAGACCTCTGGCACCTGCAGGTGCCAAAACATGAGGCATTGTCTGACAGGAGAATGATTATCAGTCCGGCTGACAGAAAACAGGTGGGTTTTCTGGCACACAAGCCCTCCTCAAGATTTGTCCTGAGTCCTGCAAACACCGAGATGTTTAGGAGCGTTGGACCATTCCCACAGAAACCCAGTTTCCTTGTGATGCCCTCAAACGCCTCACACTGCTGTCCGTCATAGGGGGATGGACAGGCACGTCCCGTCCTCCCCCCCAGCATCCCCTGCCGAGGGCTCCGGCTGCCACAGGAGCGACCGGCGGGGGAAAAGCACAAGCCCTGCCTGGGCAAGGCTTCTCCCCCCCCGCCGTGGTGCCGCGCTGAATTCCCTGGGGAGACCTTGTCCCCTTTGGCTGGCTCCCTTCACACCACGGCTCTTCTCCTGCCCGGCCCCGCTGCAGCAGCAAGGACTGCCCAAGCCCCAGTGAGGCACCAGGCTCCGTCCCCCTGGACCAGCATCGACACCCCAGGGGCACGGGCAGCCCCCAGACCGGGGATATTCGTGTGTCTTTCCTGCCCGTCCCGGCGGGCGCTGCAGGGATCTGGCCTCTCGCTGGCAGCAGATGTTAAATTGGGAATTATTGCAATATTTCAGAAGCAAATCCACCTTCCTGAGCAAACATATCGACAGGGACTTGGGCAGGACCAAGTGCGATTGCTGTTATTAATGGGACAAAAGCAGCATCCAAAAGCTCGCGGGTGTTTTCCAGGTAGATAAAAGCTGGAGGTCCAGCAGTGGGGGCTCAGCGCACGGTGGGCAGGGCAGGGCAGTTTGAGGGGGGCAGACGATCCATCCTTATACATGACTGCTAAAAAACCAGAAAGGCATCTCTTTTCTGTCTGCCTGTATTGGTTACATATTATTTCTGAACCCGAGACACTACAGCACTGAAACTAAACAAGAAATCATTGAATGATGAACATTTCACTGCAGGCCAAGTTATATAGAATTCATACTCCTTTGTTTAATCAAAAAAATACAATTACTTTCAATCATTTTGATTTGGTTCTGGGATGAAAAAAAAAATCATTAATTCATACAGTCCTATGTTTTCAGACCCTTTTTTCTGCTGCATTGATGGATCTTCAACATGTTGGTTGCAGGCAAGTATTTTCAGATCACCTTTAATTCCTTTTTTGCATCCTTTGAACATAGTTATTGTTTCAGTTCTTTTTTTTTCCCACCATCACGTACTGTAAAAATTATTTTGCAATAACAGTATATTATAAATTATGCAACTGTGGCATTTCTGTTTTTCCAGTTGATGCCAGTTCAGGCTAGCAGTTCAATCTGGGTGGAAATCTCTGCAGCCTTCTCTGTTTTGCAACACCATCAAGGCAGCTTTGTGCTTGCAGCCACTCATAGGCTTCGTTATTTGTAGATCATTGACCATGGGCTGGAGTCAAGCAGGCAGAGGAACCCCTCCCACAGAGGCACACGGCAGCACGAGCAAAACACAGAGGCTGTTTTGGGAGGTTTCATCGGTATAACAAGGCAATTTTCATCCTGTGGGGGCTAAACCACTCCCGGCCATCAGAGATGCTCCTCTGGAGCCTGGGTGCACTGCTCGGGCAGCGTGCTGTGCTGGTCTCCTTCTCAAGTCCTCGCCGTGGTCGGGAGACATAGCTGGTGCCCAGGCAGGGACAGAGTAAAAACACTTGCAATGCAAATGATGGAAAAGCAGGAAATATCTTGAGTCACCTGGGAGTGTTAACTGCTGTTAATCTTTAATGCACTAGCAATTTAAACTTCCACAAGTCGATGCGCTGAGGTTCCTTCTGAGATTCAGGAGGGGGAAGGATTAATTTCGTCAGCCCACGGCAGCACAGACGGGGATTTGCACTCCCCTGCAGCTCTGCACTGATCAGGGCTGAGGTTCCTCGTTCCTATTTGGGGCTGGCCCTCGGTGAGTCATTTTATATTAAACACTGGTGTTTGGGGCAATGCTTTCTTGCTTGAAAAGAATGAAAGGAAGTAAAGCTGTGGGTGAGAGGAATATATTTCCATATCACTAAAAAGTGGAGGTGTAAAGTCTTGCTGAACTGCTTTGTAAACCACATGCAGTCAGGCACTGGCTGGTTGGCGTTGGTGCATGGGAACGTTCCCAGGCTGATTTAATTTACAATCATAGACCTAGCCTATCTTTATTCACCTCTGTTGAGTAATGTGGTTTTAAAAGTGGAAGAGGCAGTAGGATAAATATTTGTGATGAGCTGAAGGTCTTTACTGACTGATGTTTTCAGTGGACTTGCGGTTCATAGAGGACAAGAATCCTTCTTAATGGAAAGGCAAATGTGTCTTGCACTTAGATACCTGCAGTTTGCAATAAAAATAAACCAGGCTGCAAGCAGGTCTGAAGAACGAAGGTTTAGCTTTGGTCCAAATCAAACTAATTTTCCTGCACCCCAACCCTGGCCTAGGCTTTTTCTAGTGTATGGTAGAACATGTACGGGGCCTACAAACAGGGGCAAAATGGGGGGAAGCACATAAAACCAGCAGTCCTGCAGCGTTCCTTCTCCTCAAAATCCTTCTCATGGCAAAGTGTCCACATAGGACTCTGCAGGCTTGGCTTGTTTGCATTATTCAAATCTGCAAAAATACCCTTAGGCTGATGAGCCCTTCATGGGACTGTGCTCCGAGTTCAGGCTACCCTTGCACTTTGGGAACTGGGAAAACTGCAAGAGATCGGGCTCAGAGGCTGGAAAGGTCTGGTGTCAGCTGAGCATCCGTGCAGAAGTCTGCACTCAGGGTATCTCTCCAGAGTATTGCTATGACTTGGCTGCCCTGGTAGCACTTGTTGCCTTGCGTTTTGGGCCAGCATTTCTTCATCCAAAGATCATGCTGTGTAGCCCACCGTGTCTTTGCACCTCTTTACAAAGGAGAGGAAAAGGAATTAAGGAAAAGGCAGGGAATATGCCAGGTAAGAGAGTCACTCGAGGTTGTTCAGAAGGTCTGGGCATGGGCTGAAAGTCCAGCCTAGCTCTCCCCTTTGTCCCTTGGTGTTTGCCAGTGTTTGGGTCTCTGAAATCCCTGTGGGATGGGGAAGAAGCACAAAAAGCACTTTGTGGTATTTGCAAACAGGTGAACGTGTTTATACAGGTGGAAATACAGGGAGTAACATGTCCAGCAGAAGTTTCAGGGGTGGTCACAACCTTCAGAGGTTGAGTTGAATGCCAGCCACATCCAAGATACTTATCAGTGTTGGTACTGGTACAGTTTTTATTCCTATCTTAATATTTGTACAAGGAGGTCTCAGAAATGAACTGGTCACTGATCTGAATGGAGTGAGATATTGTGTTACTTCATCTCCCTGAAGAAACACACAGGCCTAAGAAAGACACACAGCTTTCCAGGTGCACACAGATATATAGCCTGCTGACAGCGACAAGGCAAGTAATTATGACTTTTAGAAGCCTTTCTGTGACAGTGGATAAAACGGAAATAGAAAAGGACCGGGTCTGTTTTGCAGTGCAAATGGAGGGAAGATGTTTTTCTCACAGACAGTTTGTAGGGTTGATAGGAAAGAATGAAGATTCCTTTGTACAGCAAAACAGAGCGAGTCACCCCCTCAGCCTTCAGAAATGGCTCAGGTTGGAAGGCAGTTGCAAACAGGACATCATATGCCCCAATTTGTACACATTTGTAGGTGGTCATGGGCTAACACCAGGCTCACCAGGCGTAATTTATCTCTTCTCTTTCTTGCACAGAGCATAGTCAGGCTGACGCTGAGGACTGAAGCACCATGTATGAGCTCAACGAAAGCAGCTTTGATCCTATCACCTTCGTCCTGACGGGCATCCCGGGCATGGAAGAGTCCCACATCTGGATCTCTGTCCCCTTCTGTTTGATGTACATCACTGCGGTGTTTGGCAACTCTGTCCTCCTCTTTATCATCATCACGGACCGGAGCCTCCATGAGCCCATGTACCTCTTCCTCACCATGCTGGCTGTTGCTGACCTCATGCTTTCAACCACAACGGTGCCCAAAATGCTGGCGATCTTCTGGTTCAGTGCCAGGGAAATTTCCTTCGATGCCTGCATTACACAGATGTTCTTCACCCATTTCAGCTTCATCGTGGAATCGTCCGTTCTGGTGGCAATGGCGTTTGACCGGTACGTGGCTGTCTGTGACCCGCTGCGGTACTCTTCAACCTTAAACCCTTCAGTGATCGGGAAGATAGCTGTGACTGCCGTTGTCCGGGGGTTCTGTATCATGTTCCCACCCATCTTCCTCCTGAAGCGGCTGCCGTACTGTGGACACAACGTCATGCCTCACACCTACTGCGAGCACATGGGCATCGCCCGCTTGGCCTGCGCCGACATAAAAGCCAATGTCTGGTATGGGCTGACAACGGCCCTTCTCTCCTCCGGCCTGGATGTCGTGCTCATTGCTGTCTCTTACGCTCTGATCCTCAGGACGGTCTTTCGGCTCCCATCCCCGGAGGCTCGTCTCAAAACCCTGAGCACCTGCGGCTCTCACATCTGTGTAATCCTCATGTTCTACGTGCCTGCCTTTTTCTCCTTTCTCACGCACCGGTTTGGCCACCACATCCCAAGTCACGTTCACATCCTCCTGGCCAACCTCTATGTCGTGGTGCCGCCGATGCTCAACCCCATTGTGTACGGGGTGAGGACAAGGCAGATCCGGGAGCGTGTCCTCCGCCTCTTGTGCCCTGCGGGGGAGTGCCCCTGCCCCGGCTTTGGGAGCAGGTGCTGAGTGCTGCCGGAGGGATGGGGGGCTCGGGACAGGATCTGGAAAGCAGCACCAAGTGCTGCAGCACTTCTCGCCCTGGAGGAAGAGGTTTGCCCAAGAGGTTCAGGAGAAGCTGAGGGTGATGGGATTTTTGGAAATGTGGGCTTGGGTCATCAGCCCCTTCATTGCTACCGGTTTCTCCTAGAGATTCTTCCCCCGAACGGTCCATCTAGCAGACACTGGGCAGAGTTCAGCTGAGGAGCATCAAGGCTCTTACATCTGCTGATTTACCATCACCTACTGCTGCTGATTTTGTTTGCTGTCCAACAGCTTCGTTTTTGTTTGTGCCTTCACCTGTTGTCTCAGTGCCTAGACTGTGAACACCTCGTTGGTCATCAGACCAGAGCCTGGTACATAAACCATAGCTGGATGGGAAAAATGCTGTTTACCATGGCACAGATGATGGTCTATCCTGTCTTCATGGGTATAGCTTGCATTGCTGAGGGACCCTGGCATCTCTTGCCGCTGAAGGTGTTTACATGCTGGAGAACCCTATGAGGTTGGGAAAGGCTTTATTGTCCTGTTTTTAAGGGAAACATATCCCTTAAACCATGATGTCCAAAACTGAATTCAAGCCTCTAGAGTGGAGTGCAAAGGGACAATGGTCTCCTACATCCTACACATCCCACAGGGACATTTTCTGTCTGCAGGAACACTGCACTGCTGAGCAGTGCTCAGCGTGAAGTACATTGCACCTCAAGATCCTTTTCTGCCCATACAGCTGGCTGATTACCCACCACTTTGTTGTTGTACATTAGATTTATCCTTCAACACCAAAATAGCTTTGTTGAACTTTTTCTTGTTCCTCTCACTGGTGTACGTACCAGTTGCATCGATAACACCTTACTCTACCTGAAGTCAGTGGCAATCTGCCTCAGACAGTTGTGGAAAGCAGTGCAAACATGAAGAGTGAGCACTAGATATTGCTGGAGGAGCAGCAAGGACAGTTCTGTGCATCTGTATACAGTCTGAGTTTAACTTCATCATCAGTCTGACCAGCAAGGAGAGCCCTTTTCCTTGCCTCTCCCTTCCTCAGCAAAGGCAGCAACACAGACTGTTAGAGTAAACTCATCTGCTGCCTCTGCTTCAGGGAATCCCATGAGTGGCAGGGTCAGAAAGAGAGGAGACTCTCATCTCAGTGCAGTGAGCACCAGCACTGCTAAAGTGTCCCATGGGGAGAAGGGAGTGGAGGCAGCACTGGAGACCCCAGGGGGAAGCTTTCCAGAATTTCGGGTCTCTGCTGGAAGGTCGGTGTGCTCTGCGCTGCTTTCAAGGTGGGGTTTTGTTGCATCATTATAATATGGAGGACCATGGAGACACTGGCACCAGCAGCCACAGTCCTGTAAGGAGTCTTCTGATTCCTGCAGCCTGGACTACAGCAGGAATGGGCTGTGCTCATGTGGCTGGAGCTTCTCAGTCCGATGGAGAAGTCACAGCAATGCTCCCATCTGCCTAGCTCTCATCGCCAAAGCACAAAGGTCCTTTTGTCCAGTGCTTTGCATAGCATCGACTTGGTGGGCAGCGCACGCTCAGATGGGACCGGTCTTTCTTCTCGTCCTGACAGCAGAGTCCTGATGGCCATTCTGGCTCAGCTGTTAAATGCCAAGGCTTCTGAAACCCATTGCAAAAATTGCAGTGTGAGTTGTTGGCTCTGAGTAGGCGATGCTCTTGGTGCTTGCACAGGGCCCTAGAGAGCAGAGCTGGCTGCAGCAGGTCTCGGGGTGTCCTCCAGGGAGGTTGGGCAGCGTGGTCCTGGGAGCGGCTGAGCCTGCTCCCTGCACAGTCCTGGCTTGGCCAACATGCAGGGTTGCAGAGGTCCCGCTGCTGCCCCTCCATGAACTCCTCTGGCTCTGGTGGCTCCCAGGGGTTGTTAAGCATTAAACCACCAGTGTTTTTCAAAGCTGCGGCAGCAGTTTCCTTTCCACTGTGGGAAGGAACTCTGCGATGAGGAAGAGGAGGGAACGCACCAGAGCCCAGAGACCTTTCCTTCATGCTTTCCTTCATGTTCTACTGGGTGGGATGCTGAGACAAATGCTCGCTTCTCCTCTCTGCATCATACCCACTGTCAGCTGCACTTCTCTGGGGCACGGGGCTCTGGGCACTTTTTGGTCCCCTCCTGAGCTCAGGGGCTTCCTCAGGTCTGGCCAGTACAACTCTTGCTCATCCAGGCAGCAACCAGAGTCTTTTGGTTGCAGCAATTAGGGAGCGCTTTCTGAAGGCTCATGCTGTGCAGTCCAGCTCCCAGCAATGTCAGGAGCCAGGATGCTCTGACCCTGTGTCAGCTGTGAGACCTGATGCACGGCCTGGTGTGTTCATGTCCATAGTCACAAGATGGAGCAGATCATAGAGCTGTTTCTGCAGAACAGCCTTTTTTCCCTGACCAAGAGGGCAGAGGGCACTTGCCAAGCCTACAGCCTGACTGTGCTGCAAAGCCATTTCAGACCTGCCCACGGTGGGGAAGCCGCCTCGAAGCCAACCACTGCCGCATACCTGGACCTCAGAGGTGCCTCCTTTGGAGGGGCTGGTGACCCTGGAGGTGCCGGGGAACGGCTCTCCCTAGCTCTGGGCTCCACGAAATGTTGTGCCCTGCATCAGGGCTGGGAGCCAGCAGGTCGCTGAGGGCTCTGGTTGTGGCTGATCAAGCCCAGTGTCCCAGACTGAGAGCAGGAGCAACAAGCGCTCTCTGGGACCAGGCTTGTTCACAGCTGAATGACGCAGGAGATGACACTGATAGAGCAACCAAAACCCTGCTCTGCTCCAGTCATCCTGGTAACGCTGCTACAACTTCAAAAGAAAATGGAAAGAAAGAGATTAATGATTTCAGATCAAAAAAGCCCCAGAAGTTCTTAACTCTTTCAACAAATTTCTTTTTTTCTTTGGTGGCTTTTTTTCTGATTTCATCAAAGGTGGGAACGCTGTGACAGGCACAGGGGAAATGAAAGGCTGTTCATTAAAAGGTGTTTGCTTAACAGCAAAGATAACAGAGCTGGTTACAAAAGCTGCTCATATTGTTGGATTTTTTTTTAATGTCCTCAAAACATTTGTGTTTGTGTTGGCTTTCTTAGCAAAATAAAGGGTATTGACACAGAGCAGTCCGTGTGATTTCTGATATGAGATGGAGCTGTGACAAAGAAAATGTGTCAGGAGAGCAAGTTGTTATAGGCAGCGCATGAATGCATTTAGACTGAAATAGATTCTTTAAGGTCTTTAGGGCATGGAGGACCTGGAGTAGCTGCACAGCAGCTGTCACAAGGGTTATAGCAGATTTGGAGGTAGGGGTGAGATGCGAGACAGCTCGTGACTGCAAGAGACTTGTTTGCGATTCAGAAGGTCTCCTTCAGCCCTGCCTTCCTACCTGAAAACAAGAACTAGTTGACAAAGCAACCCTCTGCTGAAGAGTTTTCTTCTGAAAGCCTTTTGGCCAGCTCTAGTAACAATCGAGCTGCCATCTAAATTTGTCAACGTTAAAGAACAATATTGCTTACTGGTGTCTCTGTTGCACACTTTAACTCACACGGGTTATTTCTGCCACCTTCACGGCTTCCCCTCTTTGGCCTCTCCTCAGCAATGAACTTAAGCGCACGCTTAACTCTGAGCACAACAGCAGTGCAGCTAAAACGAGTGTGTGTGCTCAGAGGTGGCATGAGTCTGAGCAGGGTCCTGAGAGGGGACTCTTTTATAAGTGCCCAGGAGTCTTGTGCCATCATCATCATCTTCATCGTGGAGCTATTGGGAAGGAGATCTCCCTGGGCAGGTGCTGCACAAATGCCAAACACCTGCCTCCAAATTGCTTCCAAACCAAGTATAAATAATGGAAAATGGGTAGGGAATGGCACTAACAGGACAGGCCTGGCCTGCAAGCTACGTTACTGCACTCCCCCACTGGCACTTTGCTTGGGGTGATGTTACTCCAGTGAGTGGTCCTCGGTGCTCAGGGGATCCTCTCTCAGGGGTGATGCATTGCTGCCGGCACCCACTTTTTCACCGGCATTTTAGCAGCCAGCTTGGTTGGGATGGGCTGTGTGTCATCATACCAGATGAGTGCATTTCATGGACCCTTCTGCTCTGAGTTTCCAAGAACAGTTTTATACAACTGAGGAGGCAGTTTTAAACTCACGGCCCTTGCGCCGCTCTGCACCTTGGATGGATGTGGTGGCCAGGTCAGGGAGCAAACTGCACAGGCAAATGTCCCCGAGTCAATGAATCACTAGCTTAGCAATTCATGTCCAAAGGGGCATGCATAATGGGATATTAGCCAGCTGATCAGGAAGATTTATACTTCTAATGTGGTTAAAATGTTAGCTTAATAACTCACATGAGGTGTGAAACCAGAACTTCTGCACTTTGTATTTAATTTTCCACTCTTGAAAGACCTATTCTTTTTTAGCTCGGTTGATGTGGTAGGCTATTTGAAAGCATGTTTGGATTGCAGGGACCCTTTCCTGGGGAGGAGGAAGGGATTTTGACTGAAGTTTTTTCACGGCATCCACGTAGCACATGCAAAAAGTAAATGAAATCTCAAAAACTTTGGGAGATAAGTGGAAGTCAATGGAGTTACTGTAAGAAACACTCCTCTGTCTTCAGTGAATGCGTGGGGGCTTTTCATGCTTACGTGCACTCAGAAGCAGTCGAGTTTGCCCCTGAAGTGGAGATCATGCTTCAGGTTTGTGCTGAGTCAAGCTCTAAGCATATGCTTTAAGGAAAATGCTCTTCAGCTGTATTTGAATGCTTTATTGAATAGACAGGGACAAGCACAGCTTTCATCATGAACAAAGCCTTGAGTGTTCTGAATTAAAGTACCACATTTCCATTCATTTTTATTGCTGTTTATGAACAATGATGCTTTTATTAATTGTTCTTCATCTGCAGAGCTCTGTGGGTAATAAATTAGAGTAGCAAAGCTTAATGATTTTACTTCATCTCACCTCCATCATCATAATGTTTTAGCAAATGTTAGTTAATTAATACAAATCCCCACCACACATACAGGCAGATAATAAATAGCACATCGCTGTAAGGTGTCCTGCCTCAAATGAGACGGTAGCTCAGCAGCCGGGACGGAGTTATTGCTTGCCTGGTTTGCTCTCATATATTAGAGGTCCCTGTTGGCCCCAGAGGCCCCTGACAGCTCCCCTGAAGGGTCGTGGCAGTCGGGGAGCTGCTGATTGCCGTTGCCCTGACCCCACTACACAGTCTGCTCAGGGTCTCTGCAGCTTTCTAGAGGAGGAACAGTAGTCCAATAAATCCATTGCTCTATTCTAAAATCAGAAATGAGGACAAAAATCAGCTGAAAGGTTTATAACAGGAATATCTGCTGATTTCTATCTCAGAGCTCCCAAATTCCTCTCCATCATGGTTCACAAAAATCTAAAACAGGTCCTGGTCCTAAAGCACTTTCAGTCTAGGGCAAGGACGAGGGTAAAGCTCATACCCGATTGACAGGTCCCTGCTTGCCCCAGGCTGGCTCATGCATAGCCCTGGGAACCCCCTTGGGATCCAGGACCAGGCAATGAATTTTGCAGAAGTTACTGTGGTGGGGGTGGTGATGAGTGCTGGGATGGTGAGGATTCACCGAGGTTGCTTCAGGGACAACCTGAAGGTCTGCAGGGCTTGTGCAATCCCCACCCAATTAGCACAGTCATAGGAAGTACCCGGGGAAAACGAACTGGTGGTGTCCCTGGTGCTCTTCGCCACCTGCGTCAGGGTACGAGCAGCACCGACCGTGCCCTGCAGTGCCCCAGGGCACTCTCTGGATGAAGTATAAACACCCCAGGCTCAGGCTCCGTCTGAGGTGGCTTCCATTGCTGGCACAGAAGGTGGGTGATTTGGCTGGGTCACGGCACTGTTGTTTCAACTGGGCTTGCTGAGGCAGAGATGGATTAGAGAGATGGGGAGATGGCAGGGGTCCACGCAGGATTTATTGTGTGATACCATTGCCAGAGATATGTAAACATTTCCTGGCAGCCGTTCTGGCTGCATTATCCCAAACTCCCTGCATAAGTGTGGCAGGGAGGGCACTGGGCAATATGTTTCTCAAGGGGATGGAAGTAGCGTGCTCCTCCTGCTCAGTTCCGCCAGACACAGTGGATGCAAAGGGATTTCACTTGGAGCGAGAATGGACTTGTGTTCTTCTAATACTTGATGTGCACTGGGTGGGAGCTAGTACAGCGGTTTGCCTGTAAATTTTCCATATTTTCTAAAACAGTGGTCCCCAGTGCAGGGAGTTCAGAGGGTTTCATTATTTTTTTTTGCACTGGCTCAATAGCACCTGGCAATCCAGCAGCAGCTCAGAGCCCTGGTTCATGCTCCCTGGACATAATGCATAAGGTGGCAGCTCCTGACACACAGCTGGTTACTCCCCACGGCACTGTAAATCCCCCTCTAGACCCTGGACATTTTGATAACGCCCTGCTGCTGGTGCCTTTTAATTTTGTCTCTTTGCCTATCTGACAAAAGAATTTCTCCAGATACCTGGGTGATCAGACACTACCGCCTGGGGCTCTCTTACGAAGCAGAGCTTTTGGGATGAAAGGGGCTCTCCCCTGCCTTTCACTCGCCTTGCTCTTGGTGGAGTGAGCTCAGACACAGCTGCAGAGACAGACCTTTCGTAGGAGTAGATACAGGCAGGCAAAATCCCAAGGAGGACAGGGCTGAACCAAGCTCCTTGTGTCCTGGTTTCGTAGGTAGCTTTCAAACAGCTCCAAGTCACTAAAGCGGGGTGTCAGAGAGCAGGATGAGCAATGGACATGCCTCCTTTGTGGCAGTCACGGGAGAGTAGAGAATATTCCATAATATATTTCCAACCCTGGAGATTTCTCAATTGCAGCATAAATGGTGGTCACATCCAAGTATGTCACCCAGAGAAGCATTTATGCGATCACTGTTTCAAGAGTGAGTCTCCTGTGTCTCTTGCTCTAGCTGCAGGCAGTTGCACGCAGAAGACTCTTTGTTTCAGAGACTCAAACAGCAGAAATAGCAGTACCTAGCCAATATGTAGGGACCTGAATAGTGGAGGGAAACCCTGATGGAGTAAATTGCACGATATTTAACACTTCCAGATAAAACGTGGTTCAGAAGTTTAAGTGTCTGTGCTGTGAGCAATGCTAATCATGAGTTCAGCTGCCCTTTGTGTCCTGGGTATAGTTCAGCTGTTCTTAGAGCCTTTATTCCTACCATTACACAGCTCCTGCAAGCGAGGAACGACTTGAAGTGTTGCATCAAGCCATGTTGACACCCAACCTCTCGGGCTCCCACCCTGCATTCTTCATCTTGATGGGGATACCTGGGATGGAGAAGTCTCACGCCTGGATCTCCATCCCAGTCTGCATGATGTACTCTGCTGCCCTGCTCGGGAACTCGATCCTGCTGCTCACTGTCGTGAAGGAGCACAGCCTCCACGAGCCCATGTACATCTTCCTGTGCATGCTAGCAGTGTGCGACCTGCTGTTGTCCACTGCCACCGTGCCCAAAACCCTCAGCATCCTCTGGTCCCTGTCCACCCAAATCTCTTTCAGTGGCTGCCTGGCGCAGATGTTCTCCGTCTATTTCATTTTTGTGGCAGAGTCAGCTGTTTTACTGGCGATGGCCTTTGATCGGTACATAGCCATTTGTGACCCCCTGCGATACACAACCATCCTGACGTGCTCCGTCGTGGGGAAAGTTGGTGTGGTGGCTTTAATCAGGAGTTTCTGCATCATGTTCCCCGCCATCTTCCTCCTCAAGCGGCTGCCCTACTGTGGGCACAACGTCATGCCCCACACCTATTGCGAGCACATTGGTGTGGCCCGCCTGGCCTGTGCCGACATCTCTGTCAACATCTGGTATGGTGTAGCTGCTGGCTTCCTTTCAGCTGGCTTGGACGCCATCTCGATCATCATCTCCTATGCGCTGATCTTCAGGTGTCTCTGGGGGCTGCCATCCCCACGTGCCTCCCCCAGGGCTCTGCACACCTGCGGCTCCCACCTCTGCGTCATTGCCATGTTTTACACACCGGCCTTCTTCTCCTTCCTAGCGCACCGGTTTGGCCGACACATTCCTCAGCATGTCCTCATCTCCCTGGCCAACCTCTATGTCGTGGTGCCACCCATGCTCAACCCCATCATCTATGGGGTGAGAACAAGGCAGATCCGGGAGCATGTGGCTCACCTGCTCAGGTGGGGGTGGCTTGGGCGGCAGGGCATAGCCCGGCAGGTGGGAATGAGCAACCAGGCTGGTCTACCAGTGAGAGGGGTGAAATAAAACTTTGAAAAGAGGGAAACGAATGAAAGACAGTGGGGACCTGGCAAACGTGGACCAGATGGGAATGTTTTCAAGATAAGTGTGTTCAGCAGACATCAACATTCAACCCATAGCTCTGTTGCAGAGAGGCTGGACAGGTTCCCAGATGTACCGGTAGTTCTGGTGCACGCCTGCTGACTAAATTTTGCTGAATTTTACAGACAGCTCAGGCAACCCCAAAGTCTCCAATGAACCTCAAAGTTCTTTATATTGTGGTGCACATTTCAATTCAGATGTTGCCTGTGAATATTTCCATTCACATTTTTCAACTGCAGATTCATCCTGACCATAGCCCTTTGGAACTGGACTCACACAAGTGGAAATCAGCAGGTCTGTATAATGTGTGCCTGGGGGTGGTCCAGAAGAGTCAGTGGAGGAGCCACCAGGCCTGCAAGTCTTCCTCAGGTATCCCCAGGCTTAGCAAAACTATTGGAAAGAAAAGAAAAAAGAAACCATTTCTGACATGTGCTAATATTAAAAAGGAGAAATGGGATTATTGAAGAAATTTGAAACCGCTTAGTTTGACATTAGCTCCAAATAAAATAATGGAAAAGTGAATATGAGACTTGATCAATAAAGTGTAAAAAGGGCAAGAAGGTAATTAACAGCAGTCAGTACTTACTTTTGGTGTTATCTTCTGTAGAATCATGTGATTTCATTTTCTGATGACTTCCACATTTGGGTGATAAAGTTACCCGAAGGCTGAATACAACTGTGAGTATTTTTTTGTTTTCAGAATATTGTGATATATACCTCATTATAACTAACAAACAAACAAATAAATAAATAATAAGTAAAGCAGATGTTAATGGAGTTTGGCTAACTGCAAAGTCTTATTTCAGTGATAGCTCCCTACTGAGAGCTAGTTTTCCGTACATTTCTGGGGATATTCAGCAGGGACTGATTGGATGCTGGGTCTGATGCTATATATGATTGTTCTCAGTTGTGTAGAAGCAAGTATAAAATCATTGCTAATAAGGTTTTTAGATGATGCAAAGACAGCTAATTTAATAGAGGTGGATGCAATGTCATACTCCTAAGGAGGAAGGGTACAGGCCGTACCAGAGAAGGGGGCTGCAGTCCCAGCGGAGGTGGCTCCAGAGAAGCTCAGGTATCCAAGGGAAGGAGCATTTTGGTGGGGGCACTTTGTCTGATGCTTGGCCAATGGGCCAATGTGAGGGTCCCAGTGTGTTCCCGAAGCTCTGCAGGGGTGATGGTGGGCAATGCAGGTCCATGTTCCCATTCGCTTAGTCTCAAATACTTCACCCAGTCCCAAGGTCCACATTTTTGAAAACTTGCGGTGAGCTGGGAGGAAACCTCAGTGCCTTGCCGCTCTCCGTGGGATGGGGAGGGACCAGGGGAAGTTGGAGTGATGCTGGCCTCCAGGACAGGTCCTGCTCCTTCCCCCAGCACACACCAGTGCTGCTCAGTCTCCATGACACACCTCTCCCACTGCTGCAATGATGATAGCGGTAAGACGAGGGGGGAGAAAATCATGAGAAACCAGCACTTTGATCCAGCTGTGCTCAGCAGCAATAGTGGCTGAGGGTTGGTTCACAGTCCCCTTTTAACGAAAAAGCAAGCAAAGCATTTTACAGATGCTTTATGGTGTTGTGAAGATGAGTGATCACAGCAGTCCTTTGCAGTGTTAAAGGCCATGAAAAATAAGCCTTGAGTCCTAGGAACTGCTGGAAATCAAGACAAGCTCCTCTGAGTGTCTGCTGAGCAAATGGGAGGCCATCTGGTCACTTCAGGTAAGACCTGGGGTGCTCACTTGAAACTAAGCAGCATGGTCTTCCCCCTGGGGTAGGGTATGAAAGGGTGAATTTCCTTTACCTAGGTTAGCATTTCTGTCATAAAAGCAGAATCCATCGTTTTCTCCATTGTTGTTTTTGTGAAGTGCTTGACCTTTTGCAGAGACGAACTCCTCCCTCACACCTACTGCAAGTGCACGGGCACAGCCAGGCTGCCCTGAGTGGACACCACCACGAGCATCTGGTGTGGTGTCACGATTGCTGTTTTTGTGACAGGGGTGGATGCCGCACTCATTGCTGCGTCTTACCCCCGATCCTCCAAGACAGTCTTCCAGCTCCTGTCCAAAGGTGCCCGGCTCAAGGCTCTGAGCACCTGCAGCTCCATCTCTCGGTCATATTACTGTGCTACACACCAGCTTTTTCCTCCTTGCTTGCATGCCATTTTGGGCACCGTATTCCCAGGTCTGCTCTTATTGTCGTGGCCAATCTCTGTGTGCTTTTTCCCTCCCCATGTTAACCCCCATCATTTATGGAGTGACAAACGAACACATTCAGAGGAGTGCAGTCCAGGTGCTTTACTGGTGCCGCAGCCGTGGCCGAGCAGGTGTCCTTCTGAGCCCAGCCGGCAGGAAAACACTTCTTGGGACTTGGATACCAAAGTTATGTTTTCCTTTTGACTACATTGAGACGTGTTATTGTAGAAGTGACAGCTTCTGCTTGGCTGGGGGACTGGGGGCTGTCAGCCTGCCACCAGCTTGCTGGTCTACTGCTCCCTCGCTTCACTTCCTCAGAGCTTTTATGAGACCCCAATACTCTGTCCTAGCTCGTGCAGAGCCCTGGGTCTGCAGCACGCTGTGCAGGGTTAGTGGTGCAGAGAAGAGCAGCAGGCAACAGCACCTACGCTGCAGTGGCAAGACCTGCCCCATGAGGAGCTTCGTTCGTGAGCGGCATCAGCCCGCAAGCACAGCCTTCGGGTTTGCCACCTGGGCCAGAGCACCTCCTCCTTAACAACACGTTGAAAGCTTCAGCTCTCCAGCAGCGAGGCTGGCAGGAGGGGTTGCAGGCGGGGGTATTTTTAATTCCTCTCTAGGTAGGATAGGCTTCCCGCAGAGAGAGCAGGAACAGCTTTCGTCTGGAAGGACGAACGCAGACCAGCTACACGCAGAGATCCTTGCTCCCCCCACTCGGCCCACCTGGGCTGCACATGCCCGAGGCCCAGCTCAGAGGAGCCACCTGCACAGCCAAAGCCTGTGGTCGGTGATTTCCAGCCCAGCACCATCCTGCTCCATGCCCTGCCCTGTGGAGATGCTTCGCTCTCCTCACAGCTGACCGGGATGACTCCTCTCAGACATGCCTTTCTCAGGGACGGCTGGGGCGGCCTCCCTCAGCGGTGCTGACCAGCCCCAGAGGCCGGAACAGCTTTTCTTGCATGATGTATAAAGCAGGTGAGGAAAACTCTGCCTTCTGTGGGCTGTCACAGCGTCTTCCCACCCAGACGGCTGTGCTGGTGGGAAGAAGAGGGACGAAATGCAGCCCTGTGGTACAGTCACTATTTGCAGTGCACGGGCAGGGGTGGGAGGGCAGGAGCGGAGGAAATCGTCCCCCTCCCAAAGGTTTCCCCTCTGAGCAGGGGAGGGCTCCGAGGCCAGCACAACGAGGCACGGGCAGCCGCATTCGGCTTTTGCCCTTGCCGTAAACCCAGTCTGCTCCAGAGCTGCAGCGTGGCACAGCACCGACAGCTGAAGTGCTTTGCAAACATCAACGTTTTGATGGTTTGCAAGCAAGAAGTTTTGATGTTTGCATTTGTGCCGTGGCTTCCTCTGTGCGTGCCCACAGGTTAGTTGTGGTGTGTGCTGTGCTTAATGCAGGTTAATTGTGGAAGGAGAGATTTCATCTGAAAACCTGCAGGAGCGAACCTGCTGGCTGATAAAGACAGGAGAACAATCTCACCGGTGATCAGTGGCGCTGTGCGTTGAAACTGCACTGCCCTAGCTGAAGGCAGAAATGGGCAGCAGCAAACCCTCCCAGAGCAGCAGGTAAAGGCGGAGAAGAGGGCCGGATCCAGAGGTCTGCTCTGGCAATTCGTGTCTGGTAGGAGTGCTTTAGTGCAGCCTCTTGAGGGCTGGGGTGTACCCCAGGGGTTGCTCTGTCTTGCCCAACACGAGCTCAGGGAATAAAGCACATCTGAGCAGAGACATTTTAAAGATCTCTAAAAAACACCCATTGCTGGGCTCAGTGGAGGATAAGCCAGTGGCTTTTGGCCTGGCTGACCTATCTGGGGCTCGTACTAATCCAGTCTGTTTTAGCCTTAAAACAAATTGCTGGGGAGGAGCAGGTTAATGTCAGTCATGCAGTGCAGTGAGGGGGTGGGCTTACTCATGGTGAAAGCAGTGCTCCAATCCTGCCCTCTGGTTTGGGGTCGGTGTTTTTAAGAGCTAGCAAAAAAGTCTGGAGAGGAGGGAGACAGAACAGACATATTATTCAAGTGCTGGAGAAAGTTCTTGATCTATAAAGGGTGCAAAACATATTAATTTTTAAAGAGCTGTAGAGGCATCTTCATTGCAGGGTGGAAGTCTCAGGAGAAAACATCTGATGCTAAGGATCATTGTAATGCCCTTGAGAAGGATGAATTTGAATGAATGGAAATTGAAGACAGACATATTCTGATTAGAAATAAAAGCCTTACTTTGAATAATGAGAATAATTAACTGCTGTGAGAAGCTCATGAGAGCAACAGCAGATTTTCCAGCAGTGACTACACCCATATATACAGGGCCATGTGGAGAGTGGAAGTTATTTGGTACAAAGTTGTTTTCTCAGTGAGATCTTTGGCTTCCAGAGCAGTGGAGGACCAAGAAATAGTCCGCGTGCCTGTTTTGGCCTCCAACTCTACATAGGAGCATGCTTGCAATGTGATAATTTGTGGTATTTCTGCAATGCCCCTACCCGTTCTCTTTGGAAGGGCTCTTGAAGCAAGGATAGATGCTGCTGGCACTTGGAGGCCAGATGCATCATCTTCTCTAGTGCTTGGTGATGAGACGTTGGCAGCCACAGTGCTCGTCCTACGTCTTCCCTATCACCCTGCCCCATCTGTGTTCCCCTTCCCATCACGCATGGTGATGCCACTGGAGGAGACCAGGCCCTGCTCCCTCCTCCCAGGATCCCGACCTCCACCATCACTGGTCACTGTGGCCAAGGCTGCCTCCAACATTCACATCTCTGACCAGTTCATCCTTGTTTCAGATTATCAGGTCCAGTAGAGCCCCTTTACTTGTTGGCTCCTTCATCACCTGTGCCAGGAAGTTCTCGCCAATGTATCTACAAATCTCCTAGGTTGCTTGAGCCCTCCTGTATTGTCCTTCCAGCGGATATCTGTGTCAACTTCAAGCTGTAAGCAATCCTGAATATATTCCAACAGGTTACAACCTGCTGATGTGTGTGCACTGGGTGCCAGGAGGCATCGCCTAGTGCCACGCATGAGCCAGCTGGAAACAGCTCATCTGCTTCCTCAGTGAGAAATTGCTCCCTGAAGAAGGTGGGCAGGAGAGGCCAGCTTTCCCGTAGTGATACCAGGGACCATTGTTCTCCTTCCCTGAGTGCCACCAGTGTTTGTACCAACAGCAGCTCTGCTGACTCTGTGTGCTGTTATCAACAGCACCTCTCACCTGCTGGGACAGAGTTCCCTGTTACTCAGCCAGGACTCTGGGCTGGGAGCTGGGATGGCTGAGGCAGGAGGTGTCCACAGCCTGCTCCGTCAGGTCACTGCATCCCTCTAGCTGATGGTGAAGTTGTGCACATCCCCACAAAGCGGATGATGCTGTTGCTGCTGCAGAGATCCCAGCAGGCAGCACCGGCTGCACTCTCCACCAAGGACATGCAGCAGCAAGAAATCACACATAGGATGTCAAATTTCTTCCAGCAAACCAAGAACTCAGAAATGGTGGTGGTGGTCTCTTAACCCGAAGTCCTTGCAGGCTTGGTCACAGATTGAGCAGGTTTTGTGGCTCCTTGTGCTAGAAGCACCAGTCCATGCCAGGGTTGATGGGCTCTGGGCGACACCAGAAACTCTGCAAATGTTGCTGGCACGAGCTCGGGGTCTGGCAAATGGCCCCCACAGTATGAACAACGTCTGAGGAGGACATCAGCATCTAAACATGCTGTAAATGCTGCATGCAGTTCCTGGGACAGTCTCCAACCCTCACAAGCTCCAGAAATCAAATTCCACGAAGAACTCGAGCTAGTCAGGTTAATGACCCTCCATAATGGGGATGGAAGTGTTAGGTCCATCCTTCTGATTTTCATCCCAGATTTATTTATCTTCTCACTCATTAGAGCAGAGGCACTACCTGGGCACGTGTTAATACAGGCATCAGAAATAAATCTGGGCTGCAAATCAGAAGGAATTTCCCAACTGTTAGATAACTAGGTTGCTCCAGGTAGTGCAGCATGGGTGAGCTGGGCAACCCCTTTTTAACGTGGAGCTGTGTTGCAAACAGGAGGATATGCGTGCCGGTGAGGCAGGATGGGTTTACATGCCTGGGAGAGCCGTGCCGCCCTGTGCTCCCGATGGGAGGTGAGCATCGTGCAACCCTGAATAGCACACGCTGCTGGGAGCTGGGTCCTGCTCTGCGGGTCCCCCATACCCTTACATTTGGGAGCAGCACGCACTATAAAGGATCTCTGCTTGTTGCAGCGTGCCTGTGAGATCTCACAGCAGTGTTGACTCCAAGGTGTCAGTTTTCCCCAGATTCCACTGATGCCCACAGCGGAGCGGGAGGGCCATCCCTGTTTCTCGTGTCCATGCTCTGAGACTCAAACAACAGAGGAAATAGTGGTCAAACCCACCATCGCTATATTTAGCACTATTTTTCCATCCCTTCTCAGTGAACTGGGGCCAGAGCTGCAGCCAGTGATGATGAGGGCTGTGGGGTCGCCACGCAGAGGGACCGGTGCCCTCTGCTACCGCTGCTGCACCCAGCAGGGAGAGGGGTTGTCGGTGGCAGTGATGGAGGGACCAACCATGGGGGGGGGAGAGCAATCTGGCATTGGTGCACCAGCACGGGTGTGTGTGCCAGTGTATTCTATCTAAACAAATAATTGCAGAGGAGCTCTTTGTTATTGCAAACAAGCGTGCTGGGGCTTTGGAAGTGCTCTTTACTTGGCATGCTGTCTGGAAACAGAAACCATGCCACATCCTTCAAGGAGTTACCGTGTAGCGTGATTAGCAGATGAAATAAGCACTCTGCAAAGGGATCAGAAGATTTTTGATTAAAAGATAACTTTTGTAATTTAGAAAATTAATATCAGCATCAAATAACATGAAAGCTATGAGGAAAGGCTAAACAAATGAAGCTGTTGTTCTGGTATGCACCTGGATTTTTATATTGGCTCCATGAAAATTAGTCTTTGAATTTTGCGGATGAAGAAATGAAGCACGAACCTGGGGATTGTGAAAACTTTTTTCCAAGCATCACATAAACAATAAAACAAAACATGGGATGCTAAGAGAAATTTACCTCCTTTTGGCTTTGTTTTGAAACAAACATCAGCATTCTCAGCTGGGTGAATGAGAGATTTGTTCTGCTAACGGCGCTGCAGTGTTTGTGCTTTGTGAACATGCAATTAAGTGTAGATGCTGATAAAAGAGCCTCCACAAGGATGGTGCAAAGTGTACTGAAATTGCACAGCCTGCATAACCCTTACCTGGGAACATCTGCACCGCAGCAATCTCGGGGTTAAAACTAAGTTAAGCTCCCAGTGCACTCTGTGGTGGTGGTGTTTCCCAGTTGAAAACATGAGGGTGCACCTCGGCTCGGACTGAAGGGGTGGGGGGGGGAATATTTCCTTCTCAGCTGAGTGAGCTCAGGGGTGTCAGGAAGGCGGCAGGCACGGAGACTGCACTGCCAGGAGTCTGCAGGAGGAGAGGGCTGACCCTAGGTGTGGGCGTGCAGCTCTGGCAGCAAAACCACAAAAGGACCCAAAGGCTGATGGGCACGGGATGCGAAGCTTCAGGGTGCTTTGCATCCCTGAAACAAACCGGGCAGGAGGAGGGTGTTCACTGAAACAGGGGAGCAAGGTCCAAAGTGAAGAGGGTGGGTGTCTGGGAGCTTTGTAATGGGGTTGGCGATGCCAGCCTGCAGGCGGCTGGGTACGGTGGTCGTCTCGAATGGAAATGGTCCTGGAGTCCCCTGGGCCTGGGTTTTCCCATGTCGTGGCACTCCCTGTGCCCCAGGGACTAGGTTGGCTGGGGACTGTGGAGGCGAGGAAGCCCAAGCTCAGCTCCAAGGAGGTGCCCCTCTCCAGGCCATTGCAGCTCACTCTGACATCAGTGGTGAGGTCATAGCACAGGGACGGCTGCATGGCAATTCTATGCGGGCAGGAGGCCACAGCGGGACAAGGAACATGGGGGGACTGCTCAGGTGATGAGCGAGCAGAGCAGCTGTGAAACATCTGGCTGGTATGTGCATTTGGTCTGCACTGCGGGGAGAGGCACTCCTTGTCCCTGTGTCACTTCTCCCTCCCCGCAGCCGCCACCATAGCAGGGGCAACAGCCACCCCCCTGTTTCACCTGGCAGCCATTGCCCCCTGTTGCTTCCCACCTTCTGCCAGCACCTCTGCTTTTCAACAGACCAAGGTGCAGTCCTGGTCTCAGAGCCACCATGTCCGAAAGCAAAGGGGCAGCAGAGACTAGTCAACCTGTTGTCACCATGGATTCCTCAAATATCATCAAAGTGACCGTGAAGACCCTCAGGCAGAAGGAGCAGTTTGAGGTTGCTCAGAGCAGCACCATCCAGGAGCTTAAGGAAGAAGTTGCCAAACGTTTCAAAACAGCCCCTGATCTGCTGGTTCTGATATTTGCTGGGAAAATCCTCAAGGATCAAGACACTTTGAGCCAGCATGGAGTTCACAGTGGGGTCAGCATCCACGTGGTCATCAGGTCCCATAAGAGACCACAGGATGGCCTGGCAGATCAAGGAAGAATGACCACCCTGATGCAACCTCCCGGTCACAGTAATTCCAATTTATTCTACTTGGGAAGTATAGCTGACCTGCAAAACCCATGCTTGATCCATCATAACTTGTCTGAGCTGTTGACCGCCAGCCAGAAAATAGTGGCCCAGACCATGGAGAACCTCTTGTCTAGGATCCTCAGCTCAGGCCTGGATCTGAACACCATCAACAACAATGCATTTTTGCTAGGGTTCCTCCTTGGGGTGACAGGTGTACATCTCCTACGCCTGGACTCAACAGACATTTTGGACTTGGTGAGTAGCATTCAAGAGCAAGATGTGTCCATGCACAGCTTGATAAGCGAGGTGGTGCAGAGCACCTTTGTGCAGAACATCCTTGACAATACTGATCTTGTCAGGGATCTCATCATGTCCAACCCTCAGATGCAGCAGCTGGCTGAAGAAAATCCCGAGATCGGTCAGATTCTCACCAACCCACATACTATCAGAGAAATATTAGAGGCCTCCAGGAGTCCTGCCATAATGCAAGAGATGATAAGGAACCGTGACGTGGCCATGAACAACCTCGAAAGCATCCCTGGTGGGTACACAGCTCTGGAGCAGCTGTACAGGGAAATTGAGGAGCCCATCTTGGATGCTGTGCAGGCACAGTTGGGCAATAACCCATTTGCTTCCTTGGACAGTAACGCACCCCTGAGTGGAGCCAGGCTACCAGCCCATACTGAAAACCGGAGGCCATTACCCAACCCTTGGGCTCCGCGGTCCAACAAAGACAGTGATAATGCAGATGACTGTGATGGCCAATTTGCCAGCAGCAGCGTGGGCAACCATTTTGCCTTGCTGAGTTTGGGTCCCGCAGCAGGTACAGTGGTACCCAACTCAGGGGAGGTTCAGAGCATGGTTCAGCAGCTAACAGGAAACCCAGAACTCATGCACAACCTGGAGAGTGTGTTAACGAATCCCAACAGCCCAGCACAAACGCTGCTGAATAGTGCTCATATATCAAGTGATGGAAATTCTCCACCTCAAGATCAGTGGGCACAGCAGCTGCCACCGGTGATGGAGAATGCTGAGATTTTGTCCTTGCTGAGAAACCCCAGAGCACTGCAGGCATTGCTACAGATCCAGCTGGGATTGCAAACCCTCTCAACAGAAGTACCAGATTTTTTACTTAGTTTGGAGGACTCAAATGTGGATCTGGAAAGCATGGACGACTCAGCACAAAGCAGTGAGTCTGAGGATGAAGCAATTTTGCTGTCAGATGAGGATGAAGCAGAAGATCAGGTGGAGATGGAGGAGGAGGAGGTGCCACAGGCCAGATTTAAGAGACAAATGGAGCAGCTCAGTGCCATGGGCTTCCAGGACCAAAGTGCAAACTTCCAGGCACTGATTGAGGCAGAAGGAGACATAAATGCAGCAGTGGAGACACTGGCAAAAGCACCAGCACCATCGTCAGACAAGATACCGTAACTGGTTTGTCCAAATGAACCAGTTATAGTACCTCATTTGTTGATGATTGTATTTCAGTCTCATCACACACTAAAAGCAGCAGGGTGCATATTAAGAAGTTGTGTGCTGTAGCATTCTTCCATCTATGAGAATTAATTTCCCTTGGCTGCAAGGAGTTCTTGTGTTCAAAAGCAATAGACCTAAGGACCTTTCTGTGTTGTGAGACTGTGAGGGCAGGCCCTACCTGAGTATGGTGCTACCCCTTTACAGACAGAGTCTGTGATCCAGGTGTGTATGCGGGGAAAAAACATGCCAAGAAAAGACACCAGAGAGGGAAAATATGCTTTTTTACAGTTTAGGAACCGAGATCCAGAGATGCTGAAGACCAGATGATAGATGAACTTGGCTCCCATTTGGACTCCAAAACAAACAGTGGCACAGCTGCTTTTTTTTCTTTTAAAATCTGGCCCTACAAAAGAGAGGCTGGGAGTATCTGAGCCATCTCATTCCTGTCACTGTGGGCATCAGGCTTTCCTCAACTGAGCAAATGCTGTTTTGAAAGTCAATCCTGCCACTGCTGCTCCTATGGGAGTGAAGTCCATGAGGGTTATGGTAACCATCAGTGATGGCTGTAAGTCAGATTTTCATCCTGAATATGCTCACAATTGTTTTTTAGCCCCTATTGTTGCACAGAAGTTTTTAGTTTCATGCACCAGTTCAGAGCTTCTCCCATCAGCAAAGCCTAAACCCTTTGTGCTTTGCTCGATGCCACACATGGGACCAGGGATTAAGGCATCTTCTCCAGAGCCTTCCTCAGCACCAGAGCTGAGCGTCTTTGCAAGTGTTGTTCCCTTTGCTTTGCTGTGTGTGAGTAGGAGGCTGTGAACAGGGTTGTGCCGTATGCAGCCATAATGCTCTTCAAAGCCTTGTCTCTGCAACACAAACTCTGGTAAGTGATTGGGAGCTTTAGGCATTCACGGTTTGCTGCTGCAGACCTGTCTGTAATGTCTCAAAATGACATACATCCTGTCCAGCCCTGTGGCTGCCACAGGGAGGACGGAGCAGCTGGGGCTGGCTGTGCTCCTCTGGACCTTCTTCCCTTCTCTGGACCCTGCCTGGTGTGAACAAGGTCAGGATCAGCCCAGACCCCTTTCCTTTGGCCCCTCTGTCCAGTTTTCCACCAGTCCCGTCACATCCCTCCTTTCCTGCTCCTCACCCGTCCCCTCTGCCCTGCCACCTGAGCTCTGTCTCTCCTTCTTCCTGCTCTGGGTTTCCCACTCATTTCTTCTGCAAGCATTTTCTCTCCCAGCATCCTTCCCTTACAATATGTCCAGTGAGATGTTTTCTACCTGTTTCTTTCACCTCCTCCTCCACCTGCCCCATTTACAGTTCTTTAGCTGTTCTTCTTATGCCAAATTCAGACTTTTTGTGTCTTCTTTCTCCTTGCTATTTTGCATCTTGTTCCTTCTTTCTCCTCTTTTCAACTTTCTGCAGGTGATTGGAGGATTGGTCCTGGGGAGATGGGCTTGGTGCTCAATAGGCTGTGGCTGGAAAATGCCCCTCTCTCACGGCAGACCCCATGTGGGACTACGCACGTGCCAGCAGCCGTGCTTCGTCTGACCTGCTGGGCTAAAGCTAATTCCCCATGACAGCATTAGCCTCTGGCAGCAGTTGACAAGCTGATCTTGGTCATGTCCTCTGTTTACTGATGGACAAAAGCTTGAGCCCTGCCCTCTCCCCTCGGCCACAGGGATGTAGTTTATCCCAGGGGTGGAGATCACAGGTTCGTTGGGGTCTCCATGCAGCAGCTGTGGCCTGAGGAATGTGTTAGCTGCACCAAGTCAAGACTTTGCAAACTTCCCCCGTGGTTAAAACTGCCACTGATGCTTCAGTATCGTGCTGCTGTGATATGCCTCTGCTTGGGGCCATGCTCAAAGACTCACATGACAACGTCTGCCCCTGAAGTCATGTGAGGCTGAACATGTGTGCAGAGCCTATGTGACCTGTGCTGGGCTGTTTGTCCAAGGCTGATGTTGGAATGAGATAGGCGTGGGTGGTAGGCACCAAAATGTAAGGATCTAGATGTGAATTGTGCATCCAGCCTCCTGCTGCAGCCGGTGGAGATCTTGGCATGGCTCCGTTCTCATGCGGAGGAGCCCAGCACTACTGGAGATGCCCTTGGGCATCTGAGACATGCACAGGGTGCTGGTAGATGTGACACAAGACCTACAAGACACCTGTGTCCCTCTAGATCAGTGGCTGGAGATGAGGAGGAATAGAATAGGGCATCTTAGAAAGTGCATTAAAAATCGATGGAGCGTGTACACAGAAAAGACTGGTGGAACAAAGTATTTCTTTAAAATGCTTCTGTTCCAAATTCAAGCAGTTTTTAAGGTTTCAGTTGCAAAAAAGTGCTAAAATAATTTGCCGCTTTAAACTCCAAACGTGGGAGGAACTCATGACACATGAAGAAATCACTGAGTGTAGATATTTTTTCCCACAAAAATGACCTCCTGACTTTGCTCAGCTTCTGTATGGGATTTTTGGTGTAATTTGGCTGGAGTTGCTGGAGGACTGTGGTCCCTTGCAGAATGTGGAGTGGGGAGTGTAGGGACCATTTGTGCTTGCAGGATGGCATGAGCTCTGCCACTGCTTTCACATCCTTCTCTCTTCTCCTTGTCCATGGAGGCAGCTGGGCTGATAAACTTCGGTTATCTAACTTGTTAGCAGGCTGGTCCTCATCCTGGGAGCTGGGCTTTTTTAAGGTGCCTGGGCACTGAAGACATGGGTGGTAGGGTTTGTAAAATGAAATGTTACCTCTGTCTTCAGTGCACCAGCACATGGAGAAAAGCAGCCCAGATTATGCATTTCCCTAGAGATTTATCCCCCAAGCCCCTCTCCCCAAGGCTGGGAGGCATGGCGTGCGATCACTGACCCTCTTCCTCATCTCATCTTGTGAAATTAAGGCTAAACAGCTCCAAGGGTGACTCTGGGCCTCCCCGGGTGGAACAAGCGAGCTGAAGTGACGACCATTTCGTGTTTGGATGTTGCTGTTAGGGGAATTTGCTGGTGAGAATCCCTGCCAAGTGGGAAGGAGAGGCCAGATTTCGGGTGGGCTCCCCATTCTAAGGCTGTTCCTGCCTCTCCCACTTGCAGTGGCCGCGTGTGGGCTGCTGGGTCTGCCCAGTACCCTGGGGGCCTGGCAGTCACAGAATAGCCTGTGTCTGGGATGCTCACCACCGTCCGAATCAGGGGGCTGATCCAGCCCTGGGCGCTGCCAGCTCCTGCACCCAGGGATCATTCGAGAGCCTGCTGGCTGCAACCTCCCTGGGAAATGCTGTACCATCTACTGGTACAGATGGCTGCGCTTCAGTGCCCGCCCGTGTTCCCTGGCGCTGGCTCCTTTCCTGGCACAGGCAGCAGCAGTGGACAATTCCAGGCACACATCTCTGGCCTGGCCAAGGCAATGAATATCCTCTGCCCAGTGTCACCCTCAATAGCACTAACTGCTTTTCTAGGTGCCTGAAGCAGCGAAGCCACTGCAGCATCGATCCATCCTGCAGCTCTCTGGGCAACCTGTACTGGCCCTGAGCTCTGACACAGCCAGGCGTCGTGTCTTATTTTGTGTAGCAATCCTAAACAGGCCTTAGCACAGTGGGACTTGAGCCTTGTGGGTTTAGGCGTGTTGAATGCTGTGCTCCACAATTGCTCTTGTGGAATTATTTCTTTATGGTCAAAATCTTCCTGTGTTTCTTCAGGTGTGGGTGTGCTGCTGAGCCTGTGACATCCACAGCTGCCTCTGCTCGGAGGTTAATTTGTACTGAAATGATTCAGCCTGCAGAAAATAGTTCCTACAGGCTAATTTATTTCTAGCGCTATGTATGGTGAGATTCCTGAGGGGCTGAAGGGAGTGCGGTCACCGACTGACCTGGGAACTGGGACAGTGTCCAGTTATTCATCCAAGGAGGGCTCCTAAGCCCCAAACTCTTCCTCCCATCCCCTAGAGCAGCCCAGCCCACAGACTGCTGCTCTCATTGCTATGGGGAAACTCTTCCAAATTCCTTTTATTGCATTAATCACTGAGAGTGTTATGTATCACGCTCAATAATCTATCCAAAACATGGATTGCTATTTATACTTATGTGCTAAGATATTTGCGAAAGTAATTGCACCAAGTTTGTACGTCTGGATGCTCAGCACTTTTGATTTCAGGCTGCTTTTTTTAGGACTCATCACGTCTGTTTTTCCGAAGCTTGACTGTGTCTTGCCACAACCTGCAGCTACATCACGTCAGTCCAACCAGGCCCCTGAGGACAGGAGATGCAAAGCAGCGCGGGTATAATTGTGCGGTTGGTGGGAAGGGAGGCAGGGCAGGCACAGAGCCGCACGCTGGGGACCTGCGGAGAGCGACACGCTTATAATGTGTGTGTGGTGCAAAGGTGGGGCTGGAGGACTGGGGGGACGACATCCCAGGGCACGTCTCCTCAGCCAGAGGGCACTTACAGAGCTGCTGAGCAGGGCACAGCGATTCCTCCGTCCCCTGGGATCCTGCAGAGAGGTACAAGTGTCCCACCACCCCGGCACTGCCCCAGCCAGGGACCCATGTTCCTCTTAAGGTCAGGGATCGGGTGAGCTCTTTGCGTTGTGGCTTCGGGGCCAGAAGAATCTCTGGGACATTGAGAGTCTGGTGCAGAGGTGCCAAATTCCCGACTGACGATAATCGTGTGAAGAGCCTTCCCTTGCTGACCGGTGAGATCAGCCACTCTCTAACCGAGATTATGCATTTCTGAGAGCTGGGGTTGCTGAGTTAAAGATCGCAGGGCAGCACGTACAGGCAGGAGTAAGCCACGCACGGGGTGATGTGCAGGGAGGCAATGCCAGCGTGGACCGCCCCGGCCGGTGCCCACAGCTCACCTGCAGCATCCCACAGCTTGCTCCTGCGGGAGGGCTGCCAACGTGCTCAGGCCATGCAAGAGAAATATTTCTATTATTTTCAATCTCTTGTTAGGAGACAATGAATCACCAAGGAAACTTTTCTCTCCCACCCCGCTTTTGTCTCCCTAACCTCTCTTCTGAAGGCTGACTATCTGGGGGGGAGGCTGTCCCCCTGGGATGGCAGCGGCGGGGCTCCCTCCCCTCTCCCCCTGCAGCACTGGGAAGCCGCGTCCGCGACCAGAGCCCTGCTGCTGGGGACGTGCAGGGCGAACCAGAGGTGCTTGCCGCTGCAGGCTTCAGAGGTGCTCACAGCTAAAGCCGCCTGCAGTGATGCCAACAGGCTTCTGCAGACCCTTTTGTAATCCTTAGGCAGCTCTGCAGGAATGTGATTTTTTTTTCCTAGGTTATAGCTTTTAGTTTAAATTAGGATTAAAAGATTTTAGGAAAGAAGAATCCAGAGGACTGCTCAGGGGTAGCTGTAGGAGATGCATCCTTACAACTGTATCTGTATTCATACAGTTTTACAGTGGCAATTAGATTATGGAGGAAGGAGTCTAATGCTGGGAGGCTCCTCTCATGCAGAGCTCCTGGTTCCACTGACATTCCCACCTGCAGGTGCAGTGGATCCTTGTTTATTTGCAGTTTAACATTTGCATTTTGCAAGAGAGGACTAGCTTTTGTTATGGCAGAACAGAATATATATGTTATCAGCATTAATAATATTTTGTCTGTTAATACATCACATGTATTTTTATTTCATGCAATATTTATACTGAATTGTTTTAAATCATTTACAGAATTAGGTAGTTTTTATTTTGACTAAATTTATTTTTAAAGACAGTCCACTGACATGTTTTGTTTCTATGCAGCAGGCTCCTTGGACTTTGTTGGTTCAGGCTATTTTAGATGTGAAATGTGTCTCTCTCACTGACTGTGAACAGGGAATCAAATCTGTTGTTTAAAATCCAATTGCTTTCTCATACATGGAGTCAATATTTCAGTATGCAGCAACCTCACAGTTTTGTTCTTAAGTACTTGCGTCACTTTCTCATCTCGGCTGCATTGTGGGTAATTCCTATTTTGATTTTTGATTTTTAAGAGCTGATTGTAATTGCAGAAGCTGCTGAAAAAAAAGCACATACCATTTTAACTTGTGTGAGCCTGGGTCTGATCCAGCCTCCAGTGCTGTTTAGACCCCTCCAGGGCAGCAGTGCATCCTTTCTTTGGCTGGTGGGGGAACGCCATCTCACACAGGATTCCCCTGACACAAAGGCCTTTCCAAGTGCCTGGTTAAATTTCATTTCTGCTGGATTTGCACTGAAAAAGAGGTGCAAAGCAAGTGGTCCCCGAACCAAAAGGAAAGGGAGAGAGAAGTTTGGAGAAAAGGAAGGAACATGGGCAGCCAACTTCAAACCTAGAGCTAATTTTGTTCTCTAACCTAGTGTGAGTCCAGGTACCTTAAAACTCCCAATTATCCCCTCTGCAGTTTCTGATGTCTGAGAACGTCTTGTGTATCCTTGCAAACACTTGACCTTTCCTCTCTCTTTGCCTGACTTGGTTCTGCTCTGGACTTAGAGAACATCAATTTAAGGTATTTGTGCAATAAAGGTTGATTCTGTCTCCATACACTCTGGTCTAAGTGAAAGTACTTAGAGGAAAAATACACTTACATCGTGTTAAAATCAAATGAGGAGAAAATTTGGACATTGGTGTTTACACGTAGTAGGAGTATAAGTACACGCTGCAACACATTGCAGACCACGCGTCTTCGTAATTTGGGTTTGCACCTCTGGCTATGGCTATTAGCAGAGCAGAGAAGGTGATACAAGACATTTGGTAGTGATGGAAGAGCTTAAGCATCTAAAATAACATTCTGCAGTGTCTTCTGCCTTTGATTTCAGGTGAAACATGTCACCATTCAACCTCACCAGCATGACACCAGCAACATTCATCCTGGCTGGCATCCCAGGCATGGAGAAGTTGCACATGTGGATCTCGATCCCGTTCTGCTCCATGTATCTGGCGGTCCTGCTAGGAAATGGTGTCATGTTGTTTGCCATAAGGACAGAACGTAGCCTCCACCAGCCCATGTACCTCTTCCTGTCCATGCTGGCCATCGCTGACCTGATGCTGTCGACCACGACTGTGCCCAAGATGCTGGCTCTGTTCTGGTTCAGTGCCGGGGAGATTTCCTTTGGTGCCTGCCTGACCCAGATGTTCTTCCTGCATTTCAGCTTCTCGGCAGAGTCGGTGATCCTGCTGGCCATGGCGTTTGATCGGTTTGTTGCCATATGTTACCCCCTGTGGTACGCGGCAGTGCTGACCCAGTCAGCCGTTGTCAAAACTGGGCTGGTTGCTTTGCTGAGAAGTTTCTGCATCATTTTCCCATGTATATTTCTTCTGAAAAGGCTGCCATTCTGTGGGCACAACATCATCCCACACACCTACTGCGAGCACATGGGCATTGCCCGCCTGGCCTGTGCCGACATCTCCATCAATATCTTGTATGGCCTCGCAGTGCCTTTTGCAGCAGTAGTGGTAGATGTTGTACTCATTGCTGTCTCCTACATCTTAATTCTTCTGGCATTATTCAGACTCCCTTCCAGGAGTGCCCATCACAAGGCTTTCAACACCTGCGGCTCTCATGTCTGTGTTATATTACTTTTCTATGTTCCTGCTTTCTTCACTGTCTTAACACACCGCTTTGGTCAGGAAATCCCCCACCATGTCCACATTATACTGGCCAACCTGTATGTGCTCTTCCCCCCGCTGCTGAACCCTGTGGTGTATGGTGTGCGGACACAACAGATAAAAAAGAAGGTTGTGAAAATGTTCACCTGCCCCAAGAGTCATTTGCTGCAAGGGTAAGAGTGAGATGTCACTATCAGAAAGTGATGAACGCCTTGGTGGGACTCCAAGCTCCCCACCCCAAATGCTCTCTTTGTACTGTTCCAGGCAGCATGCGTAAGTCTTCTGCTATCACAGTCAAATACAGAACACCCGACATCCCTGCATCACTTTCCCCAACACGTTGTAGAAAATGTAAGAAAGACAAAGTCAGGATCTCTAATTGGCGGTGGAAGGAGCGCGATCAAAGAAAGGAGAACCTACCCCAGCTATGTCACTTGTGGGAAATGCCCTACAAGTTGGAGGCAGGCAGCTTTCAATGTAGTGTGACAAAATCTACATCTCGGCAGTTTTCTCTGGAGTCAGGTGAAAAGGCGTGCAATGAACTGGTTCTTCTGAATCACAGGTGTGTAATGGAGTTAATTTTAGGAATTGTTTCTTTATTAAAATTCATAGTATTGAAAAAGTATCCAAAAGGAATAACACAGAAATAAAAGCAAGTGTTGCACGTTAGCATGCATGGGTTCTCTTTATTCCTTAACTATATTATTTGACCATACTTTGAGTAAACACGTAGGTGAAAAACTATTCCCGAAAGTACACCTGAAACCATTTATTTTTTAATAAGATAATAGATAATAGAGGAGGGGGAGTCTTCAGAGGCATCAGCTCAGGTATTCCAGCTGTAGCTTTGGCTCTAGAAGTGTCAGTCTTTGCTCAGGCAAACTCCCAGTGCTCTGAGTGTCCTGTCCTCATGGACCCCGAAAAGCTGCCCCTATGAGAAAGCTACTGCCTCTGCCGTTTTTAAAGAGGAGCTGAGAGCTCAGTGACAGGTCAGAGGAAGACAGAAAGAGAGGATGAGGTGGGATCACAGCTGCAGAGAAAGATAAGCTGCTTTCTTGTGCTGGGAAAGTGCAGGAGGGCGATTTTCCTTGCCCCTGGGGCTGAACCTGTGGGATGGTGGCTGCACCTCCGGTGGGGTTGGAAGAGGGAGATGCAGCCAAGCCAGAGGGGAATGGCTCCTCCTCTCTGCCTCTCCCAGGTGTGTGCATGGTCGGAGGTGAATAGCCTGGCGAGGCCATCGAGGTACCAGACACTCTCCCTGTGGCTAAAAACGAGCAGCTTGAAAACTTCACCCATGTAGAGGGTCCTTTCCAGATGTTTGTTGCTAAGCTCATGTTTTTGCTGATGCCCAAACCCCACCAGCACCTCTGGGAGCTCGGTGCTGAATATTCATTTCGGGGTACAGCTGCCAGAGCAGGGAGGCACTGGAAGTTGTAGAATCATAGAATCATTTAGGTTGGAAAATACCTTTAAGATCATCAAGTCCAACCATCAACCATGCCCACTAAAGTCTCAGTGCTGCAGGAAAGTGTCCTGCCTTTGGTGGCATGTGCCATTGCCGCTGGCACTCAGCGTACTCTGAAGTCCTGTTTTCAGGCTTAGCAGTGTATGTGCTAAAATGGGAACCTGACATGTGGACCACATCATGACAAGACACGAAACATGTGCAAAACTGGCCTGGAAAAACTTTGCCTCCTGCAACTGAGCGCCTTTCCTTTAGTGAGACATTAGCACCAACCTCCCCAGCAGCACCGAACCTCATCTTCCTGAGACAAAAGTGTGTCTGATGGTGGTGTGCAGGATTCTTTGGGGCCAAACCTCACCTTACCTTTTCTTGTCAGTCAAACAGCAAACCTTGCTGCCATTAGCTGAGTGAAACCAGTCACCAGGCAAACGTGTCCCCATGTCCCTTGCTGTGTCAGAAGCACGTTGATAACCGAGGGTGGGCAAGACGCTTTCGGCAGGCTCAGGGTAACCCGTAACCATGCTGGGATGACTGGGTGTCTGGCAGTGATGCTGCACAACTGAGTCCTGCAACCAGCAAACAATGCACCAGCAGCAGCTGCAACGAGCTGCACGTACTAATGAGAATGGAGAAGGTAATTTCAAACTATTTGGAAGAGTGATGCATAACTTCTATGGGCCAGAGATCTTCCATTTCAGGAATGAATAATGGTGCGTTCACAGGTTAGAGGAATCTCTGGCATCTAGAAAGTAGAGATTAACTAAGCGTTGAAACAAATTATCATTATCAAATCCTAAAAATATTCTTGCTCCAGGGTGGCTGCTTTCCTGGAGGATCTGGCCAAGAGCTTAAAAATCTCTTGGGCATCACTCCGCAACAGCAGCTGGAGGAATCAGAGCAACGCGTTCCCCAAAGCAGAGCTGCAGACTTGGACAGAGGCTGCAGAGCATCTTGGAGAAGCCTAGTGCAGTGAGTTGTACGACTGATCACATTCACTGTCAGCTCTTTTGTTGCTAAAATACCTTTTTTCATTTGAGTTACTGTATCTAAAAATAGCCCCAAAAATATTGAGTGCCATTCTAAGGTGGAACATAATAGTTTTCTTTCAGTAGTTTGACTTCATTTCTTGTTACTCAGAGCTAATGCATGGGATTGTTATTTAATGAAGAAATCATAAGTAAAAAATGCGACCCACGTTACCTGTTTAAAGCTGTCTGTTAGGAATCAGAAAGCTGATGGTGCCTCCAAGTCAGAGCAGGTTCCAGTAGCAGGTGCATGTATAATTTATTGTTATCTCTACAGCCATGTGTATTTAATTCATCATTACTTTATCGTTCATTTAATGGTAGCAGCTTAATGTTACAGTAGAAATCATGGCTGTATTGTCCAAACTATCATACAGTCACCTAACGAGAGACCTAGAGGGTTTGCAGTCTCTACGAACCTGCCAGTTTATGAAGAAAGAAGGAAAGAAGTGTTATTTATTCTCATTCTGAGTAGCAAAGATAGGTTAAGTGATTTGCCTAAGGTATACCTAGCCTCACTTTAGAAAGCTAAATGGGATTAGGGTCTTTCATGGTAAGGTCTCTTTTCTAAACCATTAGTGGAATGTTGTGGGGAGAGCCCTCAGCACATTCACCCCCTCTGCCTCAGTGCAGGGATCATTGTTCCTGATCCACCTCATTTTCACCCCAAAAATAATAGGGTTAAAGACAGGGGAATCAATGATGTAGAAACTGGCCAGTAGAAAGTGAACACGGTGAGGAACGCTGTGGCCAAAATGATGCCCTGAAAATGTGAAAGATGCTGGTGTGTAAAACATGAATGCAGACACATGTGGCTCCTGTGGACGCGGAGCCAGCAGGGAGCTGCAGGACACCAAGCTTGGGAGGTGGAGGGACACCAGCGATGGGTGACCCCCCCGGTGCTGCTCAGGCCTCTCTGCTCTCCCTTCCAGCTCCGGTCTTGCCAAATTCAGCAGCAAACCTCCCGCCAATGCCTCTGTGCCTGTGGGGCATGCCACACCATTGCCCATGGCACGGCTGCCATGGGCTAAGGGTGCAAAAAAGATCTGTATGCCAAAATTCTGTTTTCAGGCTTATATGTGCTAAAATGGGAACATGGCACGTGGACTGCATCACAAAAAGACACGAAATGCGTGTGCAAAGCTCTCCTGGAAAACCTTTTCCTCCTGCAACCAAGTGCCATCCCTCTAGTGAGACATTAGGACTAACCTTCCCAGCAGCTCTGAAATTCATCTTCCTGAGAAAACACCATGTCTGATGGTGGTGTGCCAGATTCTTTGGGGCCAAACCTCACCTTACCTTTTCTTGCCAATCACTATACACATACTTTTTCTTCTATGCAGAAAGTCGTGTGAAAAAGGTGTATTTCTAACTTTTAACTGCCTTTAGCTTGAAATTGATAATGATTACAAGCTTAAATACCCCTAAAGAATATGTTTGCTTGAAGAAGCAGTCTCATTCAAGCATTGCTTAAGATGCATTAAGAACAATTTTGCCATTCCTAATCTTCTACTAATACACGGGGCTGATTGCACAAAGTGTGCTGCAAATCAGGAATTTGAAAGGGCAGAGTCAGGCTAGTTCAAAAGGGAATCTGACAGCCTGTAGCTAAGGCTACTCTCTCCATGACTTGCAAGGGAGCTATTTTCTTTTGCTGCCTGAGCATCTTCCACTGTGTTGAAACCACAGAAATATTTCAGGCCATCTTTCAGCCCTTACTGCCACTGGTTGATGTGAAATGGGGAACGGTGATGTGTGACTCCCTGAGCATCCCCATCTCCCCAGTGGGGTTAGGGTGAAGAGAGGCTACCCAGAGCTGTTTGTGACTGCCACCAGCAAAACTTCCAAGGAAAGCTTGGTTAGGAACATGCCAGGCTTCAGTTTTGACAGATGAGGCCACATTGCCCTTCTGGATATCTTTAGGATATGTATCCTGGTGTAATGCACCCGCCCAGCCCCGGCTGACCTAAAGAGCAAAGTTGTTCAAGGAATTGCAGTTAGGGGCAGGAAGGGGAAAAGGAGGGAAAATATAAAATACCGGTAAGATTCAGACATAGCCTTGAAGTATATGGGCATGGGCAGGAGACTGAGGATGGGAACATGGGGTGGTGAGAGCCCTGTCTTCAGAAACAGTTCTTAGATTCTCTGAAGGTGTTTGTGCGGGCCAGCATGGTGATACCTGCAAGGTTGTCCTACAAGTGGTGGATCACATGGGACCTGTGGGACTGCAGCCACTCCAGCTTCAGGTCAGGAGCAGAAACCCCAAGACTGGATAATCCCATTTTGGTTCTCTCTGGCTTGGCCAGGATGGGGCATAGCTCATGTGTGGATTGAGAGCCATGGCCAATGGTGCTTGAGCAGCTGTCACAACCTAAAGGGTCACGCTCACATCAGCAGCGTTAGGAATGATACACAGGACGAATGCTGGTCCTGGAGAGAGAAAGACCTGGACAGCATCTCCCCAGAGCTGAACCGAGCCCTCCATTAGCAGCCTGACAGGTACTGGACCTTATCCTGGCTTTAGAGGCATTGCATTGTTCCAGAAGGTCTAGACAGAGTGTCTGCAAATACCAACTCCATTCTGACCATTTATTTGATTTGCAGATCACACACTTGGAGTGTTTTCTTCCATTGCTCTTGCCAGTGAGGTTTTTTTTATGGTCAGTTTCTGCTACTATTGGTTGCCTATCAATAAAGACATGACATTTATTGCTGTTACAGGACCAGCCAAAGCTTCCTCCTCTATTTGAGAATACTGATGTTAATATTTTGCTAGCACCTGTGGTGCATATACTATTGTTTTCAATTTTAGCAGTACAAAGACAACTGGGCATGATTTAGTTTTGCTTCACAGTTATGGTACCTTCCAGGATTTCCTTCCATCAGCTCCTTCAGTTTAACTTGCGTCCTGGGTGTCCATTCTCAGTAATACTTGGAGGTTACTCCTTCCATTATGCTCAAGTTCCCTACGTAGTTCACCTCTCCAAAAGGCCCTTTTGTGTCTGCTTCTTGAGTTCTGGAATAAGCAAATGTTAATTCAACCTTGATGGGACCTAGCTGCACACTTCATTTGTTAATTTTACTCCTGTTAATCACATTGTCATCTATATATATTGTTTGTGTAAAATTATTGATGAGTAATTTGCTGTAATGTTAACACTTTCAGCCAGTTCTTTCCTGTTGCTGGGGTTGCGACCAGGAAGACCAGTGATGGAGAGGATCCTTCCCCTCTTCTCAGCACTGGTGAGGCCACACCTGGAGTACTGCGTCCAGTTCTGGGCTTCCCAGTACAAGAGAGACATGGACATACTGGAGAGAGTCCAGCAAAGGGCCACCAAGATGATGAAGGGACTGGAGCATCTCTCCTATGAGGAGAGGCTGCAAGAGCTGGGACTCTTCAGCCTGGAGAAGAGATGGCTCAGGGGAATCTTATCAATGTGTATAAATACCTGATAGGAGGGAATGAAGATGAGGGCCCCAGACTCTTTCTAGTGGTGTCCAGTGATGCAGTAGGAGGTAATGGGCACAAACTGAAATACAGGAAATTCCTTTTAAACACAAGTAAGCAACTTTATACTGCGAGGGTTGTCAAGCACTGGCACAGGTTTCCCAGGGAGGTTGTGGAGTCTCCCTCCTTGGAGCTATTCAAACGCTGTTGGGACATGGTCCTGGGCAACTGACTCTGGGTGGCCTTGCTTGAGCAGGAGTTGGCCCAGAGGACCTCCAGACACACCTTCGTGCCTCAGCCAGTCTGAAGCTGTGATGCACTTGCCTCTGACGCCCACAGAATGGATCAGACAACGGGCAGTCAGTGGTCATGTACAAAATAGGAAGGACCAAACCCACAGCTAATGTAGATTGACTTAGATCCTCAAAAGTCTCTGAAGGCACCTCAGATCTTGGCTGTTGAAGAAAGATATCTATAGAGCCTTTAAACTGCACCTGTTCTGCTGCCTAGGTCTTGCTTCACTGCACAGAAATGTTTTTTTTCTGAAAATTTTCTACAGCACAAGGCATAGTCAGTGCTAAACAAGCGGTTGAGAAACCATCTAAATCCGGCAGCTGCCTCTGCCTTAAGCCTGATCTGTTGTAATGAAAACTGCCCCCTAAACTCTTGTTTTAGAACTTAATATCTTTCTTTTCTGTTGGTGCAGATCTTGACATTCCTTGTCTTGCTGTGTATCCCAGATTTCAACAAATAATTAAAAAAGAAACCATCTCAGTTCCAAAACCAATCAAGTCTCACTTGGCTCCCAACCTTGCAAAATTGCTGTGAAGATGATCCAGGACAGTCACAAAAGCTGCCAGGGAGAAAGAAACTAGTGCTACAACACTCAACGAATGGCACATTTACCATTGTCGCCGGTTCCTGCGTAAAACAGAGATGATGCATTTCTTTTTGCCAGGAATCACTGATTCGATATAGTTTTGAGGTAAAAAACAAATCTAAGTTTGGCTTTGGTTTCCAATGTTTGAGCTGCATTAGGTCAAACTACTAATTTTGGCTTAATTTGTGCTGAAAATTCTGCACATCTGCCATCTCCATATAAAACACAGTAATCTCTTTGCATGTATGTGTCAAATCTGGGCTGATATTTTGCAGTAGATTTGTTTTAGGAACATGTGTCCTGTCCTGAACATTGCTCCTTTAGAGAATAATAAAGGACCCATTTTCCTGGATGGCTGGAGAATTGAATAAACAGAACTTTGCTGATCAATAAACCCCTTTGAATTCAGCTGGCGAACCTGTGGCAGTCTATTTGCCAGCAGATACAGCTGTGTCACTGACCAAACAGCCTCTGCAGAAATGTTCAGGAGGAATGATTTCCTGCGTTTCCTGAGTGAGCGGAGTATGTGGGTGGCCTGGCAGGGTCTCACCAGTGGCATCGCACTGATCCTGGACCTACGGAGCAACATTATGAAACGTCACTGGAGTCCCTGGGTCACCAGCACCGCTTCAGCAAATTAATGCAAATCCACTTCCATCTCCGCTGTACTAGTGGTTTGAATCAATAGAGGTCAAAACTCAGGTGAAATCAAACCCTGGCCCTTAATTTGCAATGCTATTGACACTCCAAGAAACACCAGTCCCAGCTCCCTCAACAAGGTGCGTAGCTCTGTGCGTGGGAGAGCAATCTTGCTCATCCAGACACCTGCTAAATTGGAATAGGTCCAGAGCCAACACTAAGATAAATGATGCCCTATTTCTACTTAGTCCATAATTACTTTCTATAGCAGTTACCAAGCTGTAGATGTGTTTCAGTTTACATGCGTCATGCAGCATACTTCTGCTCACAGCTCTGGGCTGTGTCTAACCAAAGCCAGGTTTACAGCAGCCTGGCTTGGCTGTGGAAATCAGACAGTTTAGCCCTGGGAGTTCCTGCCTCTGGTTCAGTTCATCTTCCAGGGCACACACAGGGCAGGCAACATTGGAACAGGCTGATTGGAAAGTGATGCTGCAAATGGAAGTGCTTATAAAGAGAAGAATATGATTTTGTTTTGTTACCTCCATTAGTTTTGTCTTGGACTTGAAACAAGACTCAAGATACATCAATAACAGAGGCTTATTGCCAGAGGCTCATTCTGGGGACAGACTTTTTAGTAGGGCCCATAGTGATAGGACGAGGGGTGATGGTTTTAAACTAAAAGAGGGGAGATTAAGACTGGGTGTAAGGAAGACATTTTTTACGATAAGGGTAGTGAAACACTGGCCCAGGTTGCCCAGAAAGATGGTCGATGCCCCGTCCCTGGGAACATTCAAGGTCAGGTTGGATGGAGCTCTGAGCAACCTGCTCTGGTTGAAGATGTCCCTGCCCATGGCAGGGGGGTTGGACGAGATGACCTTGAAAGGTCCCTTCCAACCCAAACCGTTCTATGATTCTATGATTCTGAAGACTCTGCTGGCACTTGGCTCAGCTGGAGAGCTCTCAACATCATAGTCCCACCAGACCACTCTGCTGTCTCCTGGGTTTTACTAGAATAGAATAGAACAGAGTGTTTCAGTTGGAAGGGACCTATAATGATCATCTAGTCCAACTGCCTGATCACTTCAGGGCTGACCAAAAGTTAAAGCATGTTATTAAGGGCATTGCCAAATGCCTCTCAAACACTGACAGGCTTGGGGCATCAACCACCTCTCTAGGAAGCCAGTTCCAGTGTTTGACCACCCTCTTGGTAAAGAAATGCTGACGTTGAGTCTAAACTTCCCCTGGCACAGCTTTGAACCATTCACTAGTGTGCTGGGAAGCCAACATGTCTCTTCTCTTGGGCACAGCTCAGGAAGGACCACCCGGCCCACTGCACCCGGCTCCCATCACATCCCACTCGCCCACCCCAGGTCACCACAAAACTTACTGTGGACATTTCGTCCAGGAGGGACAAAACAGCGACTTTGCACTGCACATCGTCTGCACACTGCAGACAGAAATGACCCTGTCACCATCAGGTAAACTTAAAACCCTTAAGGAAGTGCTGAGAGCCATGGGAAGAGCACAGAAAGCCTGGGACCACTGTCCAAGGGCAGTGGACATCCCTGCAAGAAGCAGCATGTGGCACTTGTTCGACGCATTGCTCTGGGCAGCGCTAGCAGCTCTGACCCTTTGGCAAGCCTTCTCCTGAGAAAGCTCCCCTCTCTCATGCAAATCCTCTTGCAGGAATCAGCCTTTAGTCGTCTCCACGCTGGGTGTGAATTCCTCTTGGCTGATGATGATGGAGCTGGGGATAACCAGACCTGCACCACAAAGATGAAAGTGCTTTTGTCCAAGGGCCATACAGGGCAGTGCGAGCCAGCAGGCAGCATGTGCTGACACTTAGGGAAGGAGATGCGAGTGTTGCAAACACTGAAGACTGTGTTAGTGCCGATACTCAAAGGAGGGGGAAGGAGCACCGTGCTTCACAGCGGACAAGAGCCTAAACGTAGTGGGAGCCCAGAGAGACAAAAGGGCAAGATCTTGTGTTACACCAACATTAGGTGGCCAGGTCGAGGTTGTAAGGGAGAGACTTCAGACCATCACTGAGCCCTTGGAGCAAAGGGACACACAAAGCTTCTGGGTGGGAAGGGGAAGACTGGGTGACCGGCACAGGGAGTATGGGCAGAGACATCCACCGAAATCAGAAAGTGAGAAAAACCCACAGGGATGGGGTGGGATCATATGGGTCTGTGAACCGCTGCTGACAACTCCAGAGCACCCAGACGAGAGCAGCTTGCAGCACCAAGCGGCTGTGCAGGTACAGCTCGGGGGGTTTGCAGCCTCCCCGAGGGGGTGGCAGCAAATCGAGGCTGGTCAGGGGCAAGCCCAGATGTTATTTTGGGATATTATCCTGATGATTTCCTTATGAATTTACCTTGTTTCATTGGTGTAAATGATGGGGTTTAGCAATGGAGGAGCAAAAAGATAACGTGACTGTGAATGCAGAGTTACCAGTGACTGTTGGCCATGGAGGGGGCAGAGAGCAAATGCAAGACACAAGGTTCAGAACTTCAGGTGCTGTGCAAAGGGCTTCAAGAGTGAGACTGAAACATGATTAGAAAACCAGCAAAAAAGCTATGCTAGTAAGAGACATACTATCTGAACTGCCTGTCTTCAGGTCTGGAGGGGAAAGTCTGTGCCTGAAGACTTGGCCCTTTTGCCCATGTGCACAGACCTACCTGCAGAGGGGTGAGGTTGCCTCGTATGTGGCTGAATTAACCCATTGCAAAAGAAACTTTCCTGATTTTAGAAAGGTTGAATGCACAGTGCAATTTCTGTCAGCAGTCTTAGCCTGCCTCAGGAGGGCTTAATTTGCCGTAGTTGGAAATGTCTGCTTTTCAATGAGTTGCCTGCTGCTTTGTATGCAAGCAAGCGAGTAATTTGATTCACGTCTATGCTTCTGGGTCTGCATCTTTACCTCTGTGCCCACAACCCCAACTGCACAATAACAAATATAACCCTGAGGTGGTCCAGTTTACTATCTGCTAAAGGACACGGAAAAGGCCAAACTGTCTTTTGATGTGCCATGTGGAAGAGGGATTTCCTGCATGCAGTTTATTGGAAAAAAATATTGCGGTTTTCAGAATTTTCTACGAGGCACAGGGACATTTAAGCCTTAGGCTTCCCAGCCCTTGACAGAAAGAAAGCTGGAGAAATTAATTGCAAACAAGACAGTCCTATTTTTTTTAATTACCAAGAGCTAGCAGGGAAAGAGTAATGTACTTGGCGATCTGTGTTTGACTGCAGATGGAACGGTGGCACACAACACTGCAAAACCTGGCAGCTCATTATTTAGACATGAGGCTCTGGTGTGGCAGCGATGGGGAGGCACAGTACTCCCAAGGAATGCTCCTGAAAATCGGTGCAAAGCTCTTGTGTAAATCTGACACAGTCATCGCTGCAAATACGAATATCTACTGCAGAAAATGGTTTGCAACTGGATTGAGCCAACTCAGGAGCGAGGTTTGACGACTCAAATGTCAAGGAAATGATGCTTTTGTTAGTGCATGTGGTATCCAGCAGGCTTGGCACTACAGGTAAGTTGGTCCAGGCTGTGCTGGCTGCTGCTTGGAGCAGCCTTCCTTGGTACTTGTGGCTACTGGTGCACTTCAGTTGCACAAAAGGTCTGAGTGATTTAGGCCATTATCATCCCAAGCTGTCAGACGCTAGAACCCTAGGAAAGAGAAGCAGTCTTAATGCAGAAGTAAAGCAAACTGTATATTTGTAAAGACCATTTATAATTTACAACAGCTACCTCTGGTCCTGTGCTTTTGGAGGGACAGGTGACCTCCAGCGGGTCTGGCTGAGCAGCATCAGCATTTCGACTCTTCTCACAAAGGTGTCCTGCAGATTTTGAACATTTCCTCACAAATGTAAAAGGCTGTTTTTTCTTTCTATGGACCATATGGTAGTATAAGCTGATGCCAGGATGTAAGTGACTGTGAGGTGGGCAGGGACAGAGCTTCCTGCTATTTCAGGAAGGTGGGACACTGCGCATGCCAAATGCAAAAGCAACAACTGCCTTGCTCATCGTGAAGACTAGCTTAGATACCATAGATCATGGACATAAGACCTGAACAATTCACACGTGGTGCTGATAACGAGCACAGTTGTGCGCACTGTGCAGCAGCTTACTCCTCTGCAGTCTCTAGGAATCGTAGGAAGTTGATCCAAGTATCCTTCGAAGTATATTAAGTGGTCAAGGGAAGAAGGCTGAAATCACCTACTACAGACTGCCTTAAGAAGTTCTCCTACCTACGTTATTTATGATGCTGCAATTTCTTATCATTGCAAGTGAAATCAAGTAATTTGGGCTATTTTAAATGTTTCCAGGGTTCTTGTTTTCAGAAAATGAAGTCCAAACAGGCTTTGTGTTGAACTAATTCAATTTATATTTTGTCAAATTATAAAACTCTTCGTGAAATGAAAAGTGAATTTTTGCTTCAGATCTGCTACCTAATAGGCAACGTAACAATATTTTTCATTTTTCCTTCTTTTCTCATTTTTAACACACTTTATGTGTTGTATGTTTAATGCACTTTACACACTATGTAAAGGAAAGACATAAAAGCTGGCATCACACAGTCAACATCTTGGGCAACAAAATAAGAAATTTCTTCCACCGAGAAGGAGAAAATGGTGTGCAACAGATATCAATTGCCTGGGTAGTATACCACTCTGAATTTTAAAATGCAGCCTTTCAGGTAATGTAATAAACATACATAAACAAACACATTCTAGCTCTAGAAATCATACAGGAAATATTGTTTAATAACTTACTGCCAATATTCATCTTCTCTTGTCGTATTCTCATTGTGTTTACATTGATTTGATGTGCAAGGCAGCTGTAGTATTTCAAATCTCCCAGTATTCAAGAGTACAAAGTGGTGATAAAATACACATTAAAACCAAATGATCCCTGCAATATAGAAAGAAATACAGATAATGCTGTTGTCTAATGGCTGAGTCTAAAGACCAAGAGAAGTTGGCGGGCTGGTTAGACACAAGGGTTTACTGGAAGCCCAATTAGAGGGATGACTGCAAACTGCAGCGCGGTGAAGTCATCCAAGTGTCGAGGGTGGCTGCTCTTAGGGATGCGATCTCCTCCCGGTGGGACGGGGAGAGGGGCGAGGGTCCAGCTCCCCCCCCAGCCGCCGCTGCCGCCCCCCGGCAGGACGCGCACCCGTGGCCCCTGGCTCGTGCAACCGCTTCTCGCCGGCAGCTCAGGCTGGGCGCAGCCCGTGGGGCTGCATGGGTCCTCGGTGTCTCAAGGGCAGGTGACACCCATGGGCGTCGGACTGGCTCCTCCGATTCTGCTGCTTAGCGCCGTGCAGTGAGTTGGGTGTCGGGCTCCCGAGCCGGACTGACACCAGCCCGTGGCTGACGACCTGCACTGCTCAGCCACGCGCCTCCTGCCCCTTCCATGGCCGGCCAGAGGAGTTCGGGACAGCGCAACGGGGTTTATTTCTCTGTAAGATGAACTCTGCACGAAGATGCATAGGCCCTGCCTGCTCACCACTTACCCACCCAGACAGGAGCGGTACAAAACTATTGATTGCAAGGACTGTTGTAAGTGAGAAACTCTCTCTCCTGTCTTGGTTAGGGACAGCGTCCCAGTGGAGCAGTAGGGGCAAAAATCGTGACTTTGAGGTGGGATTCAATCTCCTTCTAAGAAGGACTATGCTCTGTGGTCCTCTGTGACAGAAAGGGTCTGGGCTGAATTACCTGAACCCCTCCGAAGTTGCACTCCCGAACCCCAGGCATTTTAGGTCTGCTGCCTGGAGATCATCCTGTGGATGCCCTTAAAAGAGGAGCTGGGGCCTGTGCTCCCACTCTCCCGCTGCGCCACACGCGCCTGCTCTCCACCCGCAGAGCGAGGCCCAGCTCCGTCCATGCTTCACCTGACCGTGAAAACAGCCCAGCAGTGTAGGTCTCAAGAGCAGGGAGGGGAAAAGACACTGTAGCATAACCTGACTTCTGGTGCCTTGGACGGCGAAGCGTTGTACTGGGCAGACCCTGACTCATCTGCAAACTGACCTCTGGTTTTTCAGTCTAAAAGGACTGGAGAGGTTTGCAAGGCTGCACTGCATTTTCCCAGGGTGGTTCACCCAGCAGACACTAAAGCTGAGAAGAGGGGAGGATAGTTAGATTTAACAAACCCTCCCAGAGAAAGGAAAGAAAGGCACCCACCTGCAGTTTGGCCTAGGAAAAAATTTCCTGATGAAAGGTAAACCCATTTTTTTATGTGTCCTGATTATAAGCTTTAAAAACAAACAAAAACCATCCCACAGCTGGAGTGCTCCTAACTCCTGTTAGAAGCAAGAATTAGAAGTGCCAATAAATCAAGCTCCTTGTCTCACCTACCACGGGTGATTTGGCTGTTGCGGTCGATACGCAAGAAATAAACCTGAGTAACCAGCTGACCTGGCCTCTCAGACACCATCGCTCAGGTTGGTGACTCCCACATTCATAACATCCGTGCAACTACACCTTGGGGATTGGAGTCTAATGGGAACTCTGGGAGAGCCTGGTGTTTCCATGTGTAAACACCATGGTGTTAAAGAGGTGTTAACCCTTTCTGGGTCTTTTCCCTTGGGTACCTATCATTTTGTAAGCCTGGACTCTAGGCTCACCCTGTAGACATCGCAGTCTCCAGACACTGCAGTAGCTGGAGGTTGTCTCTACCTGTTATCTTGGTGTATTCTGACTTTATTTCCAGTGATATAATGTGTGGGGAAACTGAAGATACGTGAGCATACAGCAGCTGCATGTTTGAACTTAGCAGCCCCTGCGCCAGGCAAAGCACAGAAGGTATGGAATTCATCTCCTGAAGCCCCAGGTTTTGTTATTCTTGCTGGGTTTTAATGCTCTCTGTGGTCACATAATGGCCTAGAGGTTCAAAAGTGACTAGAAACGTTCACTACCTCATTGTTTCAGTACTCAGCTTGAAAAGTCTTCATATATGCTGGTTTTCAAAAAAGCACTCGGGTCTGTTTTCAGCTTTGGATCACTGAGCAGTGTTTCTGTTTGAGTACCATAACATTAATCCACCCTAAATCACCAGGAACTTCTGCACTTTGAAGATATGGTTAATCTGCTCATCAGCCTAGGTACTTAGAAAAGAAGATGCTGTTTAAACAGAGGCATGTCTCTGCTGCCATTCTTACACACTGCTCCATTCCTCAGGCTGAAAGATGGTGATGCTGAGGGCTGTCACTATAAGCAGTGGCTGCAAAAGCTGCTCTGTGGAAACAAAACACATACACAGGTCAAGCTGTCATTAGAAAAGGGGGAAGATGTGTAAAACCACAGAATCACAGTCAGAAAAGCACCGAGCAAAAATGGCAAGTGCTCCTAGGGAACGGATTCAAACGAGATTGATTAGTCTCCACTGGGATAGATCAGTCTCCAGCCACCTCTTCAGGCTGTAAGCTCAGGTCTCTGGGCTTGTTCCCAAAGGAGTTCCCCAGCACGTGGATGGGTAGGGTGGGTGCAGCTCACAAACCTTTAACTATTCTGCTTTTTTTTTTTTTCTGGAGGTTTGAGCTACCACCTTCAGCTCAAAGATGTCTTAGTGTAACTGAGAAAGCTTAAATTGTAACCCCTCAAGAGGACTACATTTTGCCTGTACAAAGGAAGCAGACAGATGTCTTCTATTAATTTCAATGCCAGCTTAATTGGAATGGATGCAAGATCTAGAGAATGGCTTGCAGTATTCTTTGAGACGTTTCCCCTTTGTGCCTGAAGCTTACCAATTAACAATGTTGTGACTCACATTTTAGACAGAGATTTTCAGAGGTGTTTAATGGACGTTAGGTGCCAAGCCTTTCATTCCGCTGGCTGCTAGGCAATAGACCTTATTAAACCTCCCCAGTTCAGGTGCAAGTAGAGAGCAAACACACGTTGAAATAGACCCTGTTGCATTCCTTTTAGGCAACATCATGATAGCAATAAATAATGATCTTATGCTAATGAATCATTTCTTCCAGAATTAAGATTTGCTCATTTTTGGTTCTGTATCAAGTGTGAGTCATCGTGACTAAGGCATATATGCATGTTTGTGTGCCTAAGAGACGCCTGAAATAATGTGCTCCTTACAGAAGAGCTGCGGGAGTCCCAGCCAGCCTCGGCATCTCCCTGCCTTGGGGCACACTGAGCCTTGCAGGATTTGACATTGCTCCAGTTCAGAGGGACTTCATTACCCAGACACGTGAAGTGTGGAAAGAGGTGTGGGCTGGGGAGGTGGGTTGTTCAAAATGCTTCGGCACTCACCTAACTCTGGTGGGGCATTCATGAGCCACTGAGTCAGGTCTGGGCACCTAGCGCTTCTTGGGGTTCAGCCCTGTCAAAACAGTGAGAAAAAAGCACCTGGAAATTCTCAACTGCATCCCATGAGGTTCATAAAAATGTTGCAAATTCCTGCACGTGGGATAGAACGTCCCCTGCATTGGTCCTGTCCGGGCCTGCCTGGCTGACAGGTTGGACACGAGTCCTCAGTGTGCCCTTGCAGCAATGACCAACTGCAGACTGAACTGCATTTGTGAGAGTGCAACCACCAGGTCAAGGGAAGAGATTTTTTTTCCCTTTAATCAGCAAGTGTGTGACTGCATCTGGAGTACTTTGTCCAGCTGTGGATCCCTCCATACAGGCAAAAGTAATGATAAACTGGAGCAAGTCCAGGTGAGACCACTAAGACGGTCAGGTGGGCTGGAGTTCGCAACACACAAGGAGAGGCTGAAGCAACTGGGGTTTGTTAACCAGAAGAAAAGAAGGCAAAAGAGGTCTCTAATTAAAGTCTTCAAATACTCTGAAAGAGATTACAGATAAAAAGGAGTCAGAATCATCAGAGATGAAAAGACAAGAGGATGGGTACAAAAGTTGCAATAGGGGAAAATTCAGTTGGACAATAAAGGAAAAGTTCTTCCTCATGGAGGGGGTGGGACCTCAGTCCTTGGAAATTTTAAAAACTCCATGGGAGAAGGACTGGACAAACCTGATATAAGTAGACATTAAGGCTCTGAGCCAGTTAGCTGAACTGTATAAACTCATTTTGCACTGGCACATTTAACCTCCTGAGGGAGACTGAAAAAAGGCAGACAGTTCTCCAACAAAACATGTATGGAGGCAATCCCTCATCCAGACCCTTGCAGATGTGCCCCTGCATAATGCCACAGACATCAGGGAGTCTGTCTGCTTCAGGGCACCCATGGCAACACCATCCCAATTCCCAGCTGTATTAATGAGTACGCACAGTTTTCCAAAAGAAACTCTTTTATTAGGTTACAAGTCTAAGATAAATCTGTGCCATTACATACTTCAGGTACAGGATGCTGGATACACCCAGTGCTCAGTCTTCGGACTGGAAGCATGTTTACTCTTAAGGACATTACAGGTTTCAACTATAAAAACTTGTTTTCCGGTTTAACTTTCTATCCTTGACAATCAAGATTGGTAACTGCTTCAGTACTACCCTTCTCATATATCTGCTATTGTTCAGAGTTCTCAGAGACACTTAATCTGGTTTTCTTGCTTAAAATATACAAAGGTATTAGGTATGTCATTAAAATAATTTAAAAGCAGGAACACATATGCCTTATAGGTTTTACTAGATAGGGCATTCTTTGGAGAATCAGCCGTCTAAAGTCTGCTGCACAATATTTCTTCCTGATAAAGTGCGTATCAGACACGTGGAAGCAGGAGTGATGGATGGTGTGCTCGTTACATGGGGAGAGTGAGTGCGCATCTGCATGGCTTTATAACATGGCCATCATAGCTTCATGATTTAAGAGTGTTTATGGCGTACCATTAAAGGAAGCCATTCAGCAGTTCTGTTTGGAAGTGTTGGGTAGATGCTGATGAGGTGATACCGGGGTGCCTGATCCATTCACCCAGGTGTTCTCCATCAGCCAGGGAAAGCATCCTGCCACCGCCGGTCCTCCTGAGCACAGGAACAGCTTTGACTCCTGTGGCGTGGTTTTTGGTTTTCGGTTCTGCTCCAGGTGTAGAGGTCACGTGCAGGGTGGCCTAGCTGTTACCCTGGATGGCACCAAACACGTGACTTGCATGCCTTCTTATCTCTTTTAGCATTTCTTGACCCTCCTTTTCGCTGCCTTTGACATTTCCTTTCTCCACTTCAATCTTCTCCCAGGTAAACAAGTTGCCTGTCACTACTTTTTTCTATGTTGGCCCCAGTTCTGCTACATCACTGTCCAAATTTGATATTTCTGATAACATTACCTTTGTAATCCTGACGTTACATGGTATTAATGACGAGGTCACCTAGGTACTGCTTGCCTCGTAAGACTATAGTCCCCAAGGTAGACCCTGAGCATCCGTGAAAAACATCTGGGCAAATATGCATCAGACTGTTGCAATCGCCCACATTTAGGTAGGGTACAAAGGAGTTTAAGACTTGTGCTTTATTTGATTCCTGATGGCTTCATGACTGGTGACTCAATGTCTTCTTACTTGGTGAATGCAAACAATGTGACTAATCACATAGGTTTAATCACATGCCAAATTATTTCCTAGACTGGGGTTTAATTCTTTATTACAGTACTCATTAGAAATACTTGAGCAAGATATGTTACAAACTCAGTGGCCAAGAGAAAAAAAGTCTTGCATATTTAAGTTTTTCTGAAGCATGAACTCCTTCAGTGGGCAGTGGAAATACAAGACACTTCACAGAATAGAGATAATTATGTGATAAATCATAGAATAAAAGAGCAATGATTTGAATTAATATGAAAATTAATTGCATCTATCTTCACCTGGAAGTATACATTTAATTGGTAACAATGGCATACACAGCACAATGAGTTCATCCCACTAGTTTATAGTGAGCAGTTAGCAAAGGTACTTTATGTGCTGTGGTACCACGGGGAGAAGCCCTTCCTTGGCATGAGGACCTTGAGGATGCCCCTGCAGATCTGTTTGGTTTCTATGCTGTAGATGCTGGGATTCAGCACCGTGGAAACCAGCACATTGATGATGACCATGATGGTGTGAACGAGGGAGAAGCATGCTTGCCATACTGGTGAACCATGGACAAGCCAAGCGTGGGCATGTACAGGATCAGGACCGCCAAGAGAAGGGACAGGCAGTTGTTCAAAGCCTTGAGACGCTCCCTCTGGGATGCGATGCTCACAACTGTTTTATAAGTCATAATAGATGTCAAAACAGTAAGCAATGGATCCAACACCACTATGAAGATGACCACAGCTAACCCATACATGCTACTGAATGTGATGTCTGTACACTCCAGCTTGATCAGGTCCTCATGCAGACACTAGCTGTGGGAGAACACATGGGACTGGCAGATGGGCAATCTCAGCATGAAGAGTGATGGTGGCATTCCCGAGAGGCATCTGCACAGAGCAGCCAGCCCAATCCTGCCTATCCTGGCACTGGTGAGGACGAAGGAATATCTATCTCAGCAGGTAGCAAATGGCCACATAGAAATGAAAGGCCATGGCCAGAAGCACTAAGGACTTCATGAAGGAGAAGGAATGAAAAAGTAAAGCTGAGCAAAATAAGCTCCAAAACTGATTTCCCTGTAGTTGACCCAGAAAAGAGTCATCACACTTGGTGTCGTAGACAGAGACCAACCCAAATCAGTGATGGCCAGCATGGATAGGAATTGGTACATGGGCTCGTGGAGGCTCGTATTGCTCCAGATGACAAAAAAGCTTGGGCAGTTCTCTGTGCAGGACACAATGTAAATGCAAGCGAAAGGGGTGGAGAGCCAGACGTGGGCAGCCTCCAGCCCCAGGATGAACATGTAACAGGAGGAGCTGGAGCTGTTGGACAACCACGTGATGGACCAGGGAGCATCTACACTGAAATAAAAAAAACCTCAAAAAATAAGCGTACTCCCCACAAACCAGAAAACAGACATACACATACTTATATGTGCAGATGATACACATTTCATAAATTACCCAAGTTCATAGCAGTGGTTAATGCATGTGCTGCTGATTATTTTTCCCTTTTCATTGATGACTATGGGATAAAATATCCATGAATGAGAGAGAAATTTAGACAAAAGTATCAAGGAGTTTTGAAATTTATCAGCTACCTCAATATGTTAGAAGTTTCCAACAGCAATGGTTTTTTTAAATACTAGTGGTTTAAAGTCATAAAACCTGACTAAGTCACGTGTGTCCATGCAGCAGTGAGTTAGACTTTTGTAACCCCTGTCATCCAGATTTTGTATTGGGAAGGTGGATTACGGTACTGAGGATGTTTTAAGTTTTTTCACAGTAAATATGACTTCTTATCCAAAAAAAACTTCTAACCGTTCATCCAATAGGTAAGACTTGAATAATGTCTTGAAAAAGAATAAAATATAAATTTAATGCAAATTTCACCTGAGGTATCGGCAGAGAGAAAGAGCTTTCAGAGAAAGAGCTCTGCAGGAATAAATCTTGTGGCAATGCAGATTCCCCCACGTATGACACACGGAACAGCTTGGACAAGGCAACCGGTGCTTGTGTGTGAGACAGGGACCTGCAGACGCAATGCTTGCTGCTTAATCTGTCCCGAATGGAAACCCTTAAATGCCTGCATGACAACAGAGTCACTGCTACAAATGAGAGAACTTTCCAGGGAAATGGGTCCAGAAACTTCAGGTAGAGCACTGACAATGAACATTATATAAGATCAAGCCTTGCAGAGTTATGTCAAAGGAGAGACTTTTTTCTTAGTCTCTGGGGAAACAAGTCTCTTACTGAAGGACTTATTTAGTTCAGACTATGTGATGGGCAAAAGAAAAGCTGAATTGATCTAAAAATTGTCCACCAGTCAGTGTATGGCTGACAGTGATGACTCTTCAATATAACCCACAAGCACAACGTGACCCAGTGACTGGTAATTGAAGTTACACACAAATTGGATGAGATGAGACACTGCTAGTTTGCAAATCTGAAAATAAAAAAGGACAGATGACAAATTCTTCATCTTTTAGAACCGTAAAGCTAGGAACAGAAATTCTTCTGAGATGTATGCTTTGCCTGAAGCCCATACGATGGGCTTGATGAGTAAATTGGTTATGGAATTCTTCCGGAAGTGTGATGCAGGATGTCAGAACAAAACCTCACAGTGAATTTCTAGAGCTAATATTTTCTAACTCTCCTGTAACTAGGAACACAACACACACCCCCATTAGTTAACGTATTAATTAGAACAGAGAGAAGAGATTAAACACTATTTCCTTGCTTTGCCCTCGATTACCATATAGCAAAACCTCTAAGCATCAAGATCAGGCTCTGCAAGTGTCGTCTGAGGTATGAAACCTCATGGCAACGTTCCTGCCCTTTGCATTTTGGAAATCTACCAAATTCTCCTGTGGCTGAGGCTCAGTTTTGACTGAGCCAGACCCACCGAGTCCACAAGCAGCTGCCTATGAGGTCTTGGAACCCCCCCGGGGACCTTGAGTGAAGGGGCTCGGGGGAACAGATAGAAACAATAGGGAATCACAGTCAAATCTGCCAGCAGCATACAAGCATTGGGGTTCAAGTCCCTCTTGTGCAAGGAGCTGTACAGACACACCAGAGAAACCTCCTTCTCTGTGTGGCACTCGGGAAACACAAGGCAGCAGCGGGGCTAAATAATTCTCTTGAGCCCTGGCTTTGCCTGTGCGTGCATGAAAGGATTGCTGCAGTCTGCTGGGTGATACCAAGCAGCAGGTTCCTGACCTGCTGAGGGTCAGGAGCTGAAGTCTGGGGTGGGCAGAGCTATGACTAGTCCCATCTGTTCTTGGCTTTTCATGGCATTTAAAGTTCATTCACGTGTTGTGGCCAGATGAGACTGGTGTATTTAACTGGTCTGATCAGCTGCAAGTCAGCTGCATGCCAGCACAACTTGGAGTTCCCAGCATTTGCAAAGACGTAAGATTATCTATACTGTCCTCTCTTTCTTTATAGTGTTAGTTCTAATAAATAGCATTTTAAATGATGCTTTACAGGGTCTGAGTGCCTTCTGGCACTGGGATCACCATGCAGCAGCAGGTCCTGGTGCAAAACCCCTCCCTGTAAGGTGGGACGATGCAGCAGCTAAGAAGTTGTTTCACCGTGGTTGTCCAGGACGAGATGACAGTGAAGGACTCCCACCCTTCAAACTCCATGGACTCTCCATGCCCAATGTCCTGTCTCCTTGCTACACACTCAGTGATGCTCCATGGGGCTGGACAACCCCC
>VYZV01008694.1:149482-181923 GCA_013401275.1 Pandion haliaetus
CCCCCCCTCCACCTTATCCTGACACCCACTTGCTGTCTGCCTGCCCTGCTGAGACACGGTCTTACTGCCTGGAACGGGGCTTTTCTTTTTCCTTTTCATCTGAGCTCACTATCAAAAACCTACCCAACTCGAGCCTGGCCGCTGGCTCAGGGATTTTCCAGGCTGGGATTTTCAGAGCCTGTTTGGTGCCTGTGTTCAAGGTGCCCCAATGCGGTGTGCCGGGGTGGACCCACGCTGACAGCATGAATTGCTCAGACCTGTTTCTATGGACAGCAGTTCAGGGACCCCACTGCAGGGGGTCTCCCTGGAAGCTGCTCTCAACCCTTGGTCTCTCCTGTACCCATCTCCCAGACCCATGGTCCCTCCGATCCGGACCTCAGGCCCCAGCCCCCTCACCCTCCCTGCTTTGGCCAGAAGTTCACTGGTGGATTGTACACACCTGCAAACACACATATTCCTTTAATAATTCCTGCTGCCAGCCATTCCACTAAACATCCTCTGATAAATCCTGTACAGTTCCATAATTCTCTTGTTCAATCCTCAAATTCTCCCGCAGGCACCCCACAAAAATTGTATGCCCATTCAGGCAATAATGCAGGAATTTGCATAGTGTCCTGGAGAGAGCTGCTTCTGATGAATTGCTCTAGTTTAACAGGGACAATGGCTGAACCATTCACCGCTGAGGGTCTTAGGAGCAGTAGATGTAGAGGTATGAGCCTGGCTGGTTTCCCCCCCCTTGTCACTGCCCCCCTGATCTCTGTCTGGCCTTTGTGGTCACTGGAGCAGATGTTGTCAGCTATCCTTGCCATGTGCCCTCAGTCAGCAGAGCCCCTAATGAATCACAGGGTATCATTAACATAGGAAGCATTTTCACCCAGAGGATGCACAGTGGGAAGATGTGTGCATTTAAGATGTTGACTTGGCCCATGGCACACAGGCACATCATACCAGGTCTTGTCCCACGGCTGCGACCTGTCCCTACCTCATACAGGGATACCTGGGCAGGAAGACCATAAGAATGCCCCTGCAGATCTGTTTAGCTTTTATGCTGTAGATGGTGGGGTTCCACATGGAAAGGATCATCAGGTGGACCTTGGCCCTGAAGACATGAATGGGAGGGCAAGCATGCTAGCCATACCAGTGAACTGTGAACAAGCCAGCCATGGGGATGTACAGGATGAGGACTGCCAGGATACTGGACAGGCACTTGTTCAAAGCTTGAGAGGTTCCCTCTGGGATGTGATGCTCAGAATGGCCCTAGCAATCAGCACATATGACAAAGATGAGGATGAGGACTAATGTCAGAAAGAGACTGGCTAAAGCAAAGCCGTGCCAGTAATTGAACACGATGTCTGCACACACCAGCTTGATCAGGTCAGGTCCTGATGCAGACAGTCAGTGTGGGAGGGCACATGGGACCAGCAGAAGGGCAATCCTTTCAATACCACAGATGGAGGGACAGTTGCTAACGCACATCTGCACAGGGCAGCCAGCCCAATCCTGGCACTGCTGAGGATGGAGGAGTATTTCTGTGGGTAGCCAACGGCCACATAAAGATCGAAGGCCATGGCCAGAAGCACTGAGGATTCCAAGAACGAGGATGAATGAGTTAAAGATTGAGCAACACAAATATCAAGACTAACCTGCCTGGCATCAAACCAGAATACACTCATCACAGTTGGCATTGTAGACAGAGACAAACCCAAACTGGTGGTGGCCAGCATGGAGAGGAATTGGTATGTGGGCTCATGGAGGCTCAGATTAGTCCTGGTAACAAACAGGATTGTGATGTTCCCCAGAAGTGACACAACACAAATGAAGGTGAAGGGAAGAGAGCCAGATGCTGACAGTTTCCAGCCCTCAGGTGCCTGCAAGGATAAATGTGACTGGTGTGGAGATGGACTTCTTGAGAGACATGATGTACCAGAGATGACCTGCTGCGAGAAAGAAATATCAAAGAAATTGAAGTAGCAAGTCTAAGAGGACATAACAAACACTTGTAAATATGACAGATGTGAAGCCAAAGCTGAAAGAACATGGCTATCAAATAGGGACGTGGACCAGATGCCATGAACTTCAGGTCCTGGGGAGCCCAGCAGATGGATGTTCGGTTATCTTAAGGTAAGGTCATACACAAAAGACATCTATAAAGCAGTGTATTTTGGGGTTCTCCTCCTCTGCATCACGAGCTGCAGCATTGTAATGTAGTTTTCAGAGAGTGCATGCTGCTTATAAAAATAGTTCTGCGCATACTAAATATGGGAGATTTAAAAAATGCACCCGTATCATCTCACTATTTTACAAAAACCTTAGTTCAGTGATCAGCACCAAAGAGCTCTTGGAGTTTTCTTGCTCTAAGCACTTGAGCAAAGACTATGATCTTGGCAGGTCTACAGTCTGCAGTTGGGTAAGAAAAGTTCCCTTTTACACATTGGTCCAGTGGCACGGAGCAGCCCTTGGAGTCCCTGGGGAGCACCGGCAGCACCCACAGAGCCTCCTACCAGCACAGCTGACCCGTCCTTCTCCCCCCTGCTCTGGCCAGCACTTGCTGCAGAGCAACAGGCATCTCTGTGCCGACTGCCCAGGGTGCTGGTAAGGTCCGCTGGCAGAGGGCTCACAGGAGAGTTGTCTTCCCCCTGTGCCTTGCATGTAGGCTGTGAGAAAGAGGGCTCCTTTGGTCAGAGGCCAGCCCCTCCAGCAGCATCTCTGGCCAGGAGCCCTACAGACAAATGTCCACGTGTAAACCTGGTGGGATTCCTGGTCTGCAAACCGACCTTGTGGAAAGGGCACTGCCAGCTACTCGGTGTGCAAGTGCTAGCCTGGGATTTGATGCTCAGGGCTGGAAGCCTCTGCTGTGCTGGGGCTCCTCATTTACAGCTCTGTGGGGTCTTGCTGTGCACTGGGCTCCTCCAAGCCTTGTTCTGCCTCTACTGCCCAGCTCAAGAATCCAGCTTCTCTACGAGACATGCAGAAAGCTTTGCATGGCCCAAAGCATGGCTTTCTTCTATGAATAGAAGTTGGACTAGATGATCATTGTAGGTCTCTTCCAAATGAACTATTCTATCCTATATTAGGAGGACAAAACAAGATGTTATGAACTTGCAGCAGACCATCATAGCTAAAGCTACAGCAGTGTCTTGTCAATTCTACTGGTTACCTTCTCTGTTGGCTGGAGAGCAAAAGGAGTCAAACATCCCACACTGGCTGATGTCCTGCCTCTGTTTTCCAGCTCTTGCAGTTAGCTCCTGAGACCCAGGAACCACATCCAACGCAGAACCCTCCTTCCAGGCAATCTTGGCTTGTATGTAACCACAGGGGGGACCTCTCGGGCTGCAGCAATCAGTTACACACATGCATCCAAAACTCCGTATAAATGAGAAGAAACAAACCTGCAGCCAGCTTGGAAGCATCCTGTGACACAGCGAGAGCAGACAGGAAAGCGGGATGATGCTGCTGTGCTCTCAGACTGAGGGGAGTCTGGGCTCCTCATGCTCTGGACCAAGGCGCTGGATAGTGCAGGCAGTTAACCTTACCCTGTATAAGAAATCATGGTCCTGAAGAGCTGGGTGGAAAAGAGGAGATTGCTGCTGCATCTTCGGGCTGGGAAAGGGTCATGACTGGAGCACGAAGTTTAACAGATTGACCCCTTGAATTGCAGAGCTACTTTTTAGCTGTTTCAGGAGCACACGTACAGGGTCCCTGTCTGAATAGCAGGGTGACTTCCCTGTGAGCAGAGACATTTTGGTCAGGACTGGAAATCTGTCTCCAAGATCAGATCCCCCTCCAGGAAAATGAGTGGGCACATAGAAAGCTTGACTTGTCAACACCCCACAGCCTTGGCTATGGCCACACAGAGCAGGCAGGTACCTGAACCCCCTGCAGATGTACACTCTCCATCCCTCTGATGATGGGAACACCACTGCCAATGACAGGAATTAGTAAAAGCATCCGAAGTGGGAAGAAGCTCCTCCAGGAGTTTGCTCACACAGCCAGTCTATAGTGAGGAGAGTGCCAAAAGACAGAGCAGCAGGATCCAGCATGAAGTTGTGGTAGGAAGAGCTCCTACTTCTAGCCTGATGCTAGGAACAGAGGGTGGTTTTGCTATTCATAAAATTCTCTGCAGTTCTCTCCATTTCTGGACTTCAAGATATTTTCTTTGAAAACAGTATCACTGAAATAATGAGTGAACAGTGATATTTAGCATGCTAGGATTAGTGCACAAACGATTGCAGAGTCATAAAGTCTATCACAAGAAACAACCAAATACAGAGAATAGCACAGGTGAAACACTTGACCTTTTAGCTCAACTCAAGGCTGAGCAGATGAACTTAGACAGTGATAAGAGATGGACAGCTGATCTAATCAGCCTCTTCTCTGCAAGGATGCCTTTTTCTAAAACAAAACCTTTCTATAGTACACAATGAATGATCCCAGCTCAAGTAATAACATTGAGTTACTGACTCTGCTCACTAGACGAAACAAATCACTATAGCCCAACAGATACCACATGGTAACTGAAGTTCCCATCCAAAATATCCCTGAGGCAAGGAAATGCCAAAGCAATGACACAGATGAGCTGCCTCTAGCCTGCAGTCACCCCAGCTCTCTACACCTCCCTCAGTCAGATGTTGCTGTCTCTGGCAGAGCTGCTTCTGAGAGGCAGATCCTGTGGATCTATTTAGTGTTTATGCTATGGATGATGGAGTTCAGCATGTGGGGGAGCAGCAGGTAAACATTGTCCATGATGATGTGAATGAGGGGGGAAACATGCTGGCCATACTGGTGAAACATGGACAAGACAACCAGGATCAGGACTGCCAGGATACAGGACAGGCAGTTATTCAAAGTCTCGAGATGCTCCCTCTGGGATGTGAATGCTCGGAATGGCCCTAGCAATACATGGCATGAAAATGAGGATGAGGTCAAAAGTCAGAAAGAGAACACCTACAGCAAAACCACACCAGTTATTGAATGCGATGTCTGTAGACACCAGCTTGATCAGGTCCTGATGCAGACAGTAATGATTACCTTAATTCCATAAGCAGAGGAATGCTTGATGAGACACCTGGCCAGCCCAGGACACCAGCCTGATCCTGCCTATCCTGGCACTGGTGAGCATGGAGGAGTATCTCAGCAGGTAGATGGCCACATGGTGATCAAAGGTCATGGCTGGGAGCACAGAGGACTCCATGAAGGAGAAGGAATGTATTAAAAAAAGATTGAGCAAACCAAGCATCAAGACTAACCTGCCTGGCATCAAACCACAAAACACTCATTACATATTAAAGGCAAACGCAAACGGGTGATGACAGCACAGATAGGAATTGATACAGGGGCTCAGGGAGGCTTAAGTCAGTGCTGGTGACAAACAGGGTTGTGCAGTTCCCCACAAGTGACAGAAGGTAAGCAGAAGAAAATGGGATAGGGAGCAAGCTGCAACCATCTGCCATCCCAGCAATGCCAGTCAGGATTAACACAGATGACTGCAAGCCACTGCTGTTCTGTAATGTCATACTGTAACATGGATGCTCTGCAGTGCATCACTACAGGGTGTTTTAAATGAAGATACCTTCTCTCTACCTGACAGAAAGAACTTGAGGGTGTAGCCTAGCCTGGGAAGCAAGAACAACAAGGATGCTGTTGGCAGTCTTAGCAACATGATCCTCTTCCAGCAAGAATCAAAGGACAGAAGGAAAGAGGAACTAATTGTAGGTGCAGACCAATGCCCAGATCTCATGCAGTAGCTTGCAATAGGCAAAGTTATCCTACCATTGCCAAGCACGGGAACAGTACCAACAGGACCAGTGAGATGTCCAGGGAGCAAGGGTCTACACCTAGAAGCTTCTCATAAAGGTGAGATGCTGGCTGCAGCATCACTTGCAGCAAGTGCCAAAGCAACTTCCAAAGGTTAGAACCATGAGTGGTTGGAAACAGTGAGGTCAGATCCCCCTCCAGGGATAGGCCTGCAGGGAGGGTTTTCACACTGGTGTGGGACAGGAAGACTTCACACCAGCCCTGGAGGGGATCCCAATATGCTTCTAGGAGACAAGTACCTGAGCATTATTTAGGCACAGTGGCAGAGCTGACCAGAACCTGCCTAGACAACAAGTCCATGGCCAGTGGGAGCAGCCTGAATGGAAATTTTCCTTAAACTCAAGCAGCCTTGCCTTTAGAGTTTTTATTTTTGTCCTTTATGGAAATCACTGTCACAGGAGTCAGCTCCAGGTGTTTCCTCTTCCTTGTCCCTACCTGGGTCAGGCCCAGCAAACCCATATCACACATATGGGCTAAAGACTTTTTTTTTTTTTTTTTTTACTTTAAGCAAGGGTCAGTCCTAGGATAGCTTTAGCTTTTGGAGACAACACACTGAAGTTAAAAAGGGAAAGAAAAAAGTGCTTCTGTGTTTCATATAAAGGCAAGGAACAAGCAACCAGCTACAATAGAGGCTGTATCATTAGGAGCATTTTAAAAATCCAGTAAGCCAGAAGAACTTCTGGGAATAGCTGCTTTGCTCTAGAGACTCCTTTAAGTATTTGAAGTGCTGTAAAGCTCTGCAGACTGGACAGCTGCAGACTTTGCCTGACCTGAGCAGCCCTGTGCATTTCCCCCTTGCTCTCCCCTTCGCCATTCCTTTACAAAAAGTTGCTAAAGTTTTGTTAGAAGCTTGTTTTCGCTTCCAAGGGAGAAAAGGGTAAGCACAGCAGCGAGCCTTTGCACAGCTACTTATGGCACCTGCAAGTCCCATGTGGAGGTCTGTGAACCATTGCCCCTGGGGGAAGAGAAAGTTTTGAAGAAACACAGATATACAGCCAAACCCAGGTCGTAGGCAGGAGGAGGAAAGCTGTACCACTCAACCCGAACGGCACAGCTGCAGCAAAGGAGAGGGAGCTTTCCACACACAATATCTGGGCAGCTGCAGGACAAGCACAGTTCTGCCAAGATGCTCCTCAGAGGCACTTGCTCAGCTGGAAAAGCAGGTGCCACTTGCACCAGGCTGCAGCAGCAATTTGCATTTAGGTCCAGCAATCCATGCACAGAAGGCCAGACTTCTCCTGCACCCAGCTTTGAGAGGGCTGGCTCAGAGGGAAGAGGAAGAAGCACAGAAGAGTGGCTGTGACAGGGGAGGAGATACTACAAGTGCTTCTCATGGCTAGCTGTGGTCTGCTGCAGGAGTCCCAGTGTGGACATGCGGGCAACTCTGCACCTCCTCCAGCAGGATGGAGCAGAGCACAGCAGCTAAAGAGCCATCAGGACCCAGGCAGACTCCCACAGGTACAGATCCCCACACTCACCACCACCCAGTCCAGCAGCCTTGTTCCACCCCCAGAGCACTTCTACCGCCTCGATAGTAATTAACTTCGGTACAGCCAGCCTGATTCAGAGGAGTATTTTATTATCATCCCCACCCTCCAAGGAGACAGAGCAGTCTGAAAGACTAGAGCTTAGCCAAGTACCTTGAACAAGCACTGCCAATCCAGCACACAGCCAGATGTGAAGGAGCTCCTGCATCAGAGCAAAGGCACACGGTATTGGCCTTTCTAGGACGGCAAGGAAATAACTGCCTTTGTCAGCAGGTGAAAGTAGAGGCAGGTATCAAGGTCCAACAACATAACTCACACAGAACACTTTCTGGGGTGCATGACTGGCTTGAACAGACAGACCCAAGTTACCTATGCCAGCTCCTCTTGTAGGGCAGCTGGAGCAGTCCAAGCCATGTGCCTTCAGGGAACAATCACATGGACCCCCATCCACGGGATCCACAGCCCCCAGCTCCCTCAGGGACCACCACAAGGGCCAGAGGCAGCAGGACCAGGACAGGCCACAGCAGAACACCCACAGCTTTGTTGGTCTCGGGAGTCGCATTCTCCATCTGAGCAGAGGAGGATCTCTTTTTCCAAGCATAGTACTTCGCCACAGCCACATTGGGGTTTCCCTGGGCAGGGTCAAACCACATCTGGATGCAGCGTCCACTGCCCCGGTGCTCTGTGGTGTATTTGTAGGAGTTGGACCAGATTTTCTCACACAGGTCTTTCGGTCGGGGGAAGACGTGGCTGAAGGGTCTGCACATGGAGCCCCAAGGACAGCGGTTCGTTCCTGAAGACAGACAGCACCACAAAAGAAAACAACATGAGCTATCACACTTCACTCGTGCCCTTTCACCTGGGAGGAACAGCTGTGGCGACCTGCCCACAGCCCATCACTGCATCTTAGCAGATGGATGGTGGCTTGGCCACCTTCTAATCAGCAACCCCATGGACAGGCAAGAGCAGTTAGGGGTCTTGGCTCCAGCCACCAGGCAGGCAGCAGTGACACTGCCAGGGGCTTGCCTGCAGGGGTGAGGAAAGGCTTGCTGCACGCAGCCCACCGACCTGTTGCCCAGTTCCAGCCCTTGTGCCAGTTCTCTTTGCACGTGACATAGTCCTTGCAATCCTCCCACCACTCATCACAGTCCTCTTTGCAGAGTGGCACGTGAAGAATCCTCTCCCGACGCCAGCTGCTGTCAGCCTGCAAGGGAACAGGACCATGCACACTGGTTGTGGCCCTTGAAAGCTAAGTGGCAGGATCTGCCAGATCCCAGAGTCCCTCCCTGCCCATCCCCAACCCCTTTCATTGGGCTTCAGAGCTGATCTCAGAAGAGTTTCAGCCCCAGAAAAGACATGCCTGGACAACAAGCAGTTCTTCCATCAGCCTGTCTGACTACCTAAACAGAGACTAGCAAAGTCCTCTGAATCTTTCTACCCAGCAGGAAAGTTTGCAGCATCCCCAGAAAGCACACTTCCATACATACCAGGGGTATAACATATGGGGGACCAGCATATAACATATCATGTGGCCAGCACAAGCCCTGTTGTCTTAATCACAGCAGATCTGACCCTACCTGATCAATCCAGGGCCCCAGGTTGGGTGAGCACTCATACAAGCATGTGTCCTGGATGAAGTGGCGCTTGCACTTGGGTGGCATCAGCCCACAATGGTTCCAGTTGAAGTTGTACAGGTTGGATTGCTCCTTGTGGGCTTCCGTACTGGTGTTGGCTGTGCAGCAGGCATTGTCCTTCCAGGGAGCACACTGCAACAGAGCAAAAGACAGGCTGGTCAGGGAGGCCAGGTAGCAGCTCAAGGGAGTCAAAGGATGCTTCAGGTGCCATCTGCCTTCATAGCCTACAGCAAGAACCCTTCAGCAACAAGAACGTCTCCTCCAGCAAGCCCTCGGGTACTTTGGACTGAAGAATTCAGGGCCGCAGCAAGGTGGGGTTTAAGAAGAGCAGGACGAGGACTCTGAAGGTCAGATCCTCACCAGGAATTAGTGCCAGCCTGAGGGATAGGAGCAAACTCCCTTCTCTTGCACCCTGGCTTGCACTTAGCCCCATCCCCACCAAGGACCTGGGGTCAATTAGCAAGAAGAGGCTCTAACACAGGAGAGGGAGCAGAAAAGAATGCTTTTCCTTGACTCCCTTTACCTTGTTATGATCTGGGGTACCTAAGCTTTGGAAAGGGAAGCCTCCTAGTGAAAGAGGGGTGACACTGAGCTGACAGAAACCCTCATACCACCACATCTTCCCTAGCTAGAAGAAAACAGCAAACAGACAGACCTCATACTCAGCACAGGCTTTCTTCCTCAAGCAAGTGGTTGCTAAGCCCAAAGCACAAACCAGCTTGTATCACCTGAGGAGGGAGGTACAGGGGACCCTGACAGTCCCACCTAACCCATCAGCAGTCATACCTGGTCATACAGCATCTCCTCTGGGCCAGGCTTGGTTTTGTGGTGTTTAGCATCCATACAGATGTTCAGCAACGGGTCCTTCACAGGCATCACCGCACAGGCAGCCAACAGCACAAGCAGTACCTGCCCCACAGCCATCCCCACAGCCAGCCCAGTCGGACCAGGGAGCTGGAGGTGACGTTGCTGTACAGAAAGGGGACAGCCCAGGAAGGGTTTTGCCACAGGCGTCAGTAAACAAGGTGCTGTGGGGGCCCGGCACTGCTGAGGACACGCCAGCAGACTATCAGCAACTCACAGCACCAAGGACACAAGCGCAGCCCCAACAAGTGCAGCTGCAAGGTCAGCTACACATTACTCTCTGGACAACACTGCAGAGATAAACAGCCTGTTTAGTGCCTGGGCTGTTCAACAGTTAACCTCAAACATCCCTGATTGGAAAGGGGATGCTGTGCGAGCCCCATTCAGATTACAGTCCTTTTGCATTAAGCCACCCCGCTATTTCAGTGCGGAGCTTTCAGCTCCCAAGCTTTCTGCAGCTAGACGTTGCTATTAAGGGATCTCTTTAGCTAGTGGTTCAGAGGAGATGGTTAAGTGCACTAGCACACACCATCTTGTGTGGACCATGAGCTGCAGGAAGATCACCTTGTTTTCAGGAGTATGTTGAGAAGAAAGCATTTTGTTTGGTTTTTCTGCATCTGGGCCTTAGAAGACCAACACCTGAGGTCTCCAGAGGAGACCTGACTTGAACAATAGAAGAGCCCTCACATAATCATGCTTTAGCCTCTTCTGCCTACCTAGGGGCTGATAGGACTTTTATAGTCATTTACTAAAAAAAAAAAAAAAAAACAACCCACCCTCAAAAAAAGCCCCCAAAACCCAAACAACAAACACACCACAGTACTCCCTCACATTCCTTATCAGTGCAACATAAGGGTCTAAACCAATCACCTTTTAAGAAGCACTTTGCAAAACAAACCATTTACAGCATTAAAATAACATAAAACAACAGAGAAGACAGCAATTACAGAACTAAGGAAACAGACACCTAAATCTAAGGGCTAGGAGGTAGCTAACTTGCAACATAACTATATATACAACCAACAAAAAAACTTTAAAAAGAAAAACCAGGCACCAACCTTACCAGCCTAGATAGCCTCTAAACCCTCTGCAACACCTTAAAAACACTCAGCACAGGAACTTCTTGGTGTCAGCTTTAATAGGAATGCCTTCTGACACAGGTGCTGGCACTTGACAGTACCCTCCTAATATGTTTAACAAGGTGTAACTTCTGCCAGCATTTACTACCTTAGGAGCAGCTGTTTTGGTGACAACCAGCTTGTCCAGCCTCTTTCACAAACACCACCCTCTTGCCTGGGAAACAATCTAGTGGTTTTTTTTTTCAAAAGGCAGGTCTCTTACCAGCCCTGGCCATTCATAACAAGCTCTTTTTCCTCTACTTGCCTTACACCGGGCAGTTTTGATGTGCACCATTGCATGAGACAAAAAGGCCAAGCAGGGGCAGATCCAGGATTCTGCCATGCACCAAGAAGAAATACAAAAGGGCTAAGGCTCATCACAAAAACCTGACATGCAGGAATAAGTGCTATTGTCTCAGAAGGAAGAATAGTAACTCCCAACACAAAAAATAAATGCTAGCTGTTGAGGGGTGTGAAGGACTGAAGGAGTTATGTCGCAAACTTTGTGGTGGGGCAAGTTCTGCTTAACAAGGAACTCTGCATAGCAAGGAACTCTGCCTAGCGAGGAACCCCAGGTGCAGAGCAGCCGATCAGCACCCATCAGCAACAGGAGGGGGAGGCCGAGCCGGAGGGTGCACAGCTCCCTGCTCTGATGTGCTGAGCAGGGCAACTCACCGTGCAGGGAAGGGGAAGTTACTCCCCAAACGACCCTCAAGTCCCAAAGGCTCACAAACTGCTCATGACACCTAATTAGCCTAATGAGTTTGAGTGCCCGCCCGAAGGAGGGGCAAGGATGATAAAAGGACACAAACGGCAGCCCCATGTGTGCAAGTCTGGTGGGGCTGGGACCCCTGGCTGACTGGAGCGATGCTGGCCCCAGGACTGGTGAAATCTTTCTCTTCTCCCTTTCCTTTTCTGTAATCCCTGCACCTCATCCCCTTAGACATAAACTGTTGACCAAGTCTGGTACTAGGAGCAGATCCAGCTGTCCCTGGGCTCCTCTCTGAGAGAGAGTCTAGAAAGCAAGGGGATCTGCTCTGAACCTTGGGACTCAATGGGGGGTCTTGCCTTATTGTCTTCCCTAAACTGATCCAAAAATAAGTAAGGCCTGTAGTATATGTTTGGAGATGTAGGGTTAGCGCATGTTACACAGTTTACTGACATAGTTTCATACCAGTTTTTGTGGTGAGCATATAGAAGTTGAGTTTTGTGAGTTAAAGGATCCCTGGTGTCATTTCACCTTAATCCTGACCTGGGAATCAGCAAACCTGAGTTGTTGTCCTGAGAAATTTGGATGTGACAAGGGGAAATGGCACCTTGTTGCCAAAACCTGAGAACAATAATTGAAGCGAAAAGCTAGGATTTGCTGACAAGACCTCTTGGAAATCCCTCACCCTCAGCAAAGCGGCAGAGTCTTCCTCCTGGAACAGCACAGGTTTTGGGGCTCTTCTGCTCCTTCCTTTGATCACAGCACTGATGTTTTGGTGATGAACCCACTTGCCTAAGGAGCTCATCTTCCTGAATTTAATGCATGAACACATGAGGCTCTAGGAGACCCTGCTTTAGCAATTTCCATAGTCTAATGACATGCTGCATGAATAATGACCTCTGTGTTTGTTCTGAACCAGATACGTGCTGTTTTAATTTCTCATGCTTCTAGCTCTTGTACTGGAAATGACAATGAGCAGATCTTCCCCCACTCATCTTTGAGCCTTTGTCACCTCTGTCATGTCTCCCCTCCATTGCCTCTTTCCAACTGAAGCCATGGTCTGCTCACTCATTTCCCACGATGAGCGTTTTGCTCCCTGAGCCATCAGGACTGTGGCAGTATTTCAGATGCACAACGCTGTCCTGGCCTTGTTTTCTGGTCCCTGCCTAGGAATTTCTAGTATCTAGTTTGGTTTTGGAACTGCTGATCACTGAACTGTGTGGTTGTAACACTATTGTAAATGTGACAGCTTGTTCCTGAGAGATAATTGTTAGCCGCCAGCCTGTCATTTTCTATCTGAAGTGTTCAATTTTCCCCCCAAGTGCATCACTGTATGTTTATCTCAACAGCTTTTCTTTAATCTGTTGTTTTATTGTTCAGTGACTCAGTCTTCTCAGGGTCTTCTGCAGATTTTGGCAGCTGGTCCTCCTGTTCCTGGAGTAATTTAATATGATCAGAAACTTGGTTGCCTCGCTGTTTTCCCCACCCTTTCCCAGACAAAATTTGTTGAAAAGCAGAAATCTCAGTACAGATTCCTGTAGCGGTTCGCTGTAAGGAATAGTCATGCACCTTTAGTTTATGATTCAATTAGAATGGTGAGTGTGGAACTTTACTCACATTTCATGGCTGCTTATTTGATGACCTTCAGTGGGGACCTTGCTCCGAGCCCTTGGGAATCCAGGTAGACTCTATCACCTGGATCTGCCCCAGCCAGAATCCTTTGCGGCCCTTGGAGGATGTGCAATACGTTAGGGAGTCTTGTCTGCACGTTGGAAGAGCTGTACTGACCCTTTCCCCACATGGCATACCTATCTACGTGCCTATGGATTCAGCCCTTTATTACATTTTCTGCAACCTTTTCCCACACAGATGCCGCGTTCATGGCTGTGCAGATCCCTCGGTCTCTCTAGAAAGCCTTTTAAGGTGTCCCATGGCAATGTGTAGACCTTGTCCTTGCAGGGGTTACCTGTACTTGTGACGGTGCAGAAAATGGGGAGACTCTCTCCCTCTCACTGTAGTGCTGCCCGTATCCTCATACTTAATGGGATGGGTGGGTGGCTGGGTGCATCTGCATTTGCCTCATCCAGCTGATTTGCCTTGTGCAACCTATCTCCGGGGTGTGGGAGGGAGTTGCTTTGGATGCTTCTTCCCTGGGGCCAGATTTGGGTGAGCAGATGCTGGGTAACTGCTTTAGGGTCTGCTGAGTGCCTCTGGGCACCCCAGGGTCTGCATTAGCCAGGACCTCAATGCACTTGCCTACGCATTGTTGCTAGTGCCACTGGAGATCACGGATCTCATCGGAGATGCTTGATGGTGTCCCGTGTGGCTTCCCACTGCCACTGCTACAAAGGGCTGTGTGTGTTGTTATGATCAGAATTGCATTTATAGGCAAGAAGCAAATGCACTTTATGTATAAAGCCATGAATTCATTGTTAGTGTCATTGAAAACAGGCTAATAAATGTATCATTGTTAGTCCAGATCCAGTTATTACAGAAAAAAGAAAGAAATTAATATTTCTCTACAGAAAAAGTAGCGTAGTAGTAGTAATGATAATTATATAAAAAAAATAAGATTGTTATACATACACTTTCCAATTTCTGCCTTTTCCCTGGGGTCATGCTCACCCTGTCGCTGCTCCTCTGGGTCCTAAGGTTGGTGACTTCAGTTTGGTGGTGGTGGTGGATGTTACATCAAGTCATCAAAATCTGGAGTCCTTCACAGGGAATGTGATAGTGATGTTCATGGTTTCTTCCTCACTCTAGGTCCACTTTGTCTTTTTTATGTTTGGTAACATGCTTTTACACCTTCCTTTCTCTTCATTGGTCTGCAAGTCCATGATACATGCAGATTTCCTAAAGAGGGTGCATTTTATACGTTAGATACTTGTTATTTGCTCTTTGTCACCTCAAAACCATTTTTGTCCAGCTCTGAGCTTGCATTTCTTTAACTGACCATTCCTGAGTTGTTTACAGCCGTGAGGTCTCCAGTACCACCCTGTGTCCCATCTCTTATCACCTCATGCCTGCACTCCTCTATGCCACATCCCGTGTCCCCACTTCTCAAGGCCCCTGCCATCCTGCCAGACACGGATTTCTCAGCACTACACCATTATGTTGAAGTTCTGTCTCCTTCAGCACAGAATAGCTGTTTTTTGCTACTGTCTGCCTAAAACTGAAACTATGGTTGTATCCTACAATGGTAAGCAAAGCCATAGCCGTAGTCAGAATAAAAATTGCCATTACTGCTAAATCTGGTAAAAACAAATCTCCAGGCAGTTCAGGACAAGTTCAAAGAGAGCAAACCTGGCACGCCTCAGTCCCGAGACCTTGCAAACTCAGTACAAAGCCTGTGGCCAGCCGTGGCCATGCCGTGGTACCGGGCTATGGGGTCTCTATTTTGACTCTTCTGCAGTGCATTTGTGTTAGCATGATGATATTATCTGGATGTGCACTGAGGAATGGCAGGGGTTTGTTCCTGTATCTTGGCCCGGTGGTGGCTCAGTGTAACGTATAAACCAACCCTGTAGCAAGCTCCCTCGCTGTGCAGGAATATGTTGTAACGCTGAGGTGAGATTAAATTGGACAAGTGAGTTTTTAGTCCCCCAAGATCATCCCTGAACACCAGAAATGAAGTATATAACTCCTCATTTTGTCTCTGCACATCTCTGTTCTTACACTGCTCTCGGCTCTGCATTTCCTCTGCTCAGAGGCAGCTTTCACCCCCAAAGCCTCGTGTGCTGCTGTATTTGAGCCATGGCAGGTCAGCACTTCCCCTCCAACCGAAACGCTTTTATTCCATTCCATAATTGTACTACTAGTGATAATAGAGGTCCCTGACTACTTGCTAGAATACACGTTTAGGGACCCATTACTCATTAATTTGTATAGTCACATTTTAAACTCCCCGATGCTGTCCTCCTTCGTAACTGTCTGTGAAAACAAGTTCCAGAAACTGCTCTGTAAAGTAAGTATTTTTCTCTGTGTCAAACTCTTTTCCTACTAGTTTCAAGTAGTTTTAGTATCGGTGAGTGACTGCGGGCATTCAGCCCAATATTTCATGGTCTCCTACATCTACCAAGGCCAGACTGGCAGCAGTCTTTCGCTGCCATGTCTGCAGAAAAAGTGACCTTTTGCCAGACAGAATGCCAAGGTAATACCAGAGCAAAGCTACGTTATGTACGATTACACAAAATTGCAATTATTAGACTATGCAAGCATGGAGATAGATGAAAACTTCTTGGACACCCTTCCACAGGAGGAGCAACACGTGTTTCTCATCTCCACCAACATCAGTGCTGTCCTGTGGGTCAGGATCCAAGGTGAGGGGGGCATTGGTGCTGCTGATGGTAACCTCGGGTCTTGGCTGACGGAGTCATTGTCGTCTTGAACAGCTAGTGGGAAAATGGGTGATTTTGATCAAGAAAAGGAAGCATGTCATTAGAAAGAAGCTGGAGCTAGTGTCCAACCATAGGAGAAATACACCTGCAGTCAGTCAGCCAAAGTATTTGAAGGGTTCTCCTGGTATCTGCTCTGCTCTGACCGGGTGTGATAGCTAGCATGCTATTTTCACTTGCTGTTATGGTCTGTTTCCATTTAGAAGTAAATAATTGAGGGAATGGGGAAGAAACCAACCAGCTGAAGTCTGAAGTGCCTGCCCCTGCCATGCCATGTGCCCAGGATCACTGGTAAGCGAGCCAGAGCACAGGACATCCCAGTTACCTGTGCCCCTTTTGAGACGAAGAAAACTGAGGCGCGCGAGGTCTGAGTGAACATCAGGTTTGTGGAGCAGAACGAGGGCTGTCCCTTGTTCTCGATTCCTCTCCTAACCACTATTAGCATTCAGTTTGGGTTTTTTCTTTTAAATCCTCCTGAGTGCTAAGCGTGGAGCTGCTGAGCAGGGAGTGAAACAAAAGGTTCGACTTGCAAACCCTGGCCCTGCTTTGCAGTCTCCTGTTGCGCTTCACAGCACTTCATATGCACCGAGAGACAGCACGCGGACTTCAACTCAGGTAAGAGACCCTGGGCCGAAGCCTTGTCTTAGTACATTGGTAACAGGCACTGGAAGATGCAAAATCATGACTAAAAATGTGCTCCTGGCTTTAATTAAGCTACAAAACCTTTCTCCCTTCAAGCAGATAAAATTTCTTGTGCCTCCCCTGCTGCCTGAAAGCGTGCTCTGTTTTCAGAAACCTGCCTCCCAACTACAATGGCAAATCCTCTCAAGTCAGTTTTACCTGCCCAGCATAAAATCAGAACCTCATGTCTAGTAGGAATTATTCAGATTTATATTGTGATGTCTCGTTATGCTTTACTGCTCTTTAAAAGATACTCGGATTAGAAGTCTTGTGCACCTTCCAGGTACTTAGGAAATTCTCCATGGATAAAATTAACATAGAGCATTTCTGTGCTGTCTCAGTGTGGATGCATTATATATTTATAAAAGCAATACAGCTCTCCTGTCAGCTGTTTCTCCCAGAGTCTGTTGTAAAGCATGGGCAATCTGTGTCTTTACTTGGAGGATATTCCCTGGCTGTGTTTAGGCAAGGGAGGGGTGGGTGATATAGCAGCACCTGGAGATGTGGTTCCTCAGCTGAGTTGGGCTCCTTGAAACCAAGGCATCGGAGCCAGTGTTGCGTGGGAAGAGGGAGGAGAGGAGAGCGGAGCCACAGCTGGTGTGAAACCACATCTCCTCCAGCAGCAGGACTGGAAGCAGCCAGGGCAGAGTCTAGACAACTTGGCAGCACTGCCAAATTCATCATGTAAAGAGAGGCTCCTATTTATTTCTGGAGTAAGAACATGTATCAATGACGCAAGGTCTCTCAACTCCATGAAGCAGAAGCCCTGAAATGCCACAGGTGCTTGTGAAACTGGCACAAATGGCTTTGCTTCACCCAGTACATTTGATTAGTCATTATTTATCTGGGGAACAACTGCAAACTTTCCTCCCTTTTCCTTAGATTAATGATGTTTACAACAACAGTAACTTTGCATGTTGTTATCTATCACAGTAACAGGCAAATGAAGAAGTTACTGGGCTCGTAGGTATGTGGTATTTATTCTTGCCACAGCAAAGTGCTATGTTTACATCTTTAATGGTATGTTTCTGTATCATCAAGCTCTCATTTAAATTAAGAGCTTGTACTGCAGCTCTCTGAAAGAGCCAGAGTGCCTAACATACATCTGTTTGCTTAGATTTGGCAGATTGATGATACTGGATCACATCTAGTTCATGCTTTTTTCTTTGGTTCACTGATTACAGGATTACCTTGCCTTTTTATGCTTTAGCTCATCATGTCATGTTGCAGCAGAACCGATTTCTCTCATTCCTCTCATGCTGTTCACCCCAGTGGTCATCCGGGGGCTGGAGGTTTCCCACGTGTGGCTCTCCATCCCTTTCACTCACATTTACATTGCATCACTTGTGGGGAACAGCACAATCCTCTGTCGTCGGGACTGATCTGAGCCCCCATAGCTTGTATACTGTTACCTGTCCATGCTGGCCATCACTGATTTGGGTGTGTCTCTCAAGTTTCGGAGCTTGTTTTGCTCAGCTTTACTTTGTTCATTCCTTCTCCTTCACGGAGTCCGGTGTTTCTGGTCATGGCCTTTCATTCCTATGTGGCCATCTGCTACCTGCTGAGATACTCCTCTATCCTTACCAGTGCCAGGATAGGCAGGATTGGGCTGGCTGCTCTGTGCAGATGCCTCTTAGGAGGGCTGCCATCGCCTGCTGTCTGATCAAGCAGATGTGCAGACATCGCCTTCAATGACTAGCATGACTTTGCTGTAGCCATTCTCTTTCTGGCATTCAACTTCATCCTCATCTTCATGTCGTATACACTAATTGCTAGGGCCATTCTGAGCATCACATCCCAGAGGGAACCTCTCAAGCTTTGAACAAGTGCCTGTCCAGTATCCTGGCAGTCCTCATCCTGTACATCCCCATGGTTGGTTTGTCCATGGTTCACTGGTGTGGCCAGCATGCTTCCCCTCTCATTCATGTCTTCATGGCCAACATCTACCTGCTGGTCCTCCCCATGCTGAACCCCAACATCTACAGCATAAAAGCTAAACAGATCCACAGGGGTGTGTCATCAGAGTCCTGACGCCAAGGAGAGGCTTCTCCGGTGGGACATGAGAGATGTCCCTGGCAGAGATCACTGCTGTGGGAAACACTCAACACAATGATCCAGATGTCAGTTCCTCATTTGGAAAGTGCATTTGCTTTGCGTCATGTGGGGCATCTACTCAATGAAGGTATTAACAGTTATTATTGCTATCCATACATTAAAACCAACTCATCAGAAATCCCAGCGTGTGGAGTGGGTCACAGCTGCCACTTGGGTCTGTCCCCCGCTCCTGATGAGAGCCAGCCAGGAGTTTTCTCAGGTCCACAGATTTTAGCTGACTGGTAGAGCATTTTATAGGCCACAGTTTCTTGTAGTTATCCCTGTCCTCTGACTCCTTCATATGTTTTTTTACCCTGACTACCTGAATAATGCTCTGTTCCATCTAAAGGCTGCACAATCAGTCACAGCCAATTTCAGTGACAGTACAATAGTTATGGATGACTATTTGATATTTGTCATGCTGTTTTACTGCACACGAAGTTTCATCTGTTCCAGATGATTTTGATAAGAGGAGCAACATGAAAATGGAAATTTAAATAATCTTAACCCCCTGTGTTTTCCAGCTGCTTCTGTTCAGGAAATCCACAATTTGTAACGTAGCCTCTTGTTTGCCTGGTATCGTACAGTGATACATACAGCTCCTGCAGCCTCTCATGATGATGCATGCGGTTTATTGTTCTTTTTCTCCCCTCTTTTCTTTCTCTTCCCTTTTCCTTAGATTTGAAGATCTTGGTAGCAGGAATTGCCTTTTCATTCTACACGTCTAATAGTATCTGACCTGTGCTTCAGTGTATAGCAAAGGTAAGTAGGAATCTCTTTGGAGAGAATAGTGGTGGGAAAAACAGGAAGCAAAAAGCTGAGTTGCTTGAGAAAAGGGGTGAAGACAACATGGAGAATATTGTGGAGAACATTGAGAATGGTCGTTGAGGCATCTCAGTGGAAGACTGCAGTGGTCCAGGAGGGAGAGACAGGCAAAGAATGGGGCAGGAGAAGGGTGGTTGTTCGAAGGACAACAAGGTGATATGACATCTTGTGTTACTGCTCATTTTACAGCACTTATCCCATTGATAAGGGTATTTCTGGCAAAACACTACATGCCAAAACAGCGTCTACCTATGGAATTTTGTTTACATAGTTAGAAATAAGAAGGAAGGGTGTAGTGGTTTGGCTGGGATAGAGTTAATTTTCTTCACAGTAGCTCGTATGGGACTATGTTTTGGACTTGCGATGAAAACAGTGTTGATAACACAGGGATGTTTTTGTTATTGCTGAACAGTGCTTGCACAGCTTCAAGGCCTTTTCTGCTCCTCACGCTGCCCCACCAGCGAGGAGGCTGGGGGGGGCACAAGGAGCTGGGAGGGGGCACGGCCGGGACAGCTGACCCCGACTGACCGAAGGGATCCCCCAGACCATAGGATGTGCTTGGCAATAAAAGAGTGGGGAAGAAGGAAGGTAGGTTTAATTTACCTATTGAATTGTCTTTATCTCAGCTCATGAGTTTTTGCACTTTTATCTTTCCGATTCTCTCTCCATCCCACCATGGGGCGAATGAGCGAGTGGCTGCGTGGGGCTGAGCTGCCCCCCGCTGCTAAACCATGGCAAAGGGTTTCTAGAAATACGGGATTACTGAGTAAAAGAGACAACTATATTTATCATCATATGTGTTTCATAGCTGTGGCAGACGCTGTGTAGCTTGTGTGCAGCCAGCTGCACAACACTATCACTATCTCTAAAATTCAGCCAATGGAGTCAGGAAAGTTTTCCTATCAATAACACATCCACTTTGAGCTTCAGAAGAGTCATTTCTCCAAGTTCAGGAGAACTGTGAGTGGAGGGGCTGGGAGGGTTCCCAGGGCAGGCGTTTTTCAGCAACTTTCCCCTCTTTCTGTTCCTTTTCCTCTGTATTGGATATGCTTTTTCTTTCTGACTTGCAGGACACAGCTTTTAAAGACAGCTGAGACGATGGGTCTGATGTCACCTGTTACCTCAGCTCTAACGTTTCCCCCAAAGACTCTGTGCTCCACACAAACTGTTTTGTGTCACAGATATCTTTTAGGAAGACTCTGGATGAAACACCTTCAGGGAGAGCATTCACCACTATCTGTTGTCGCTTGTTCCAGCAGTGAGTTATGGTCACGGTAAAAACCACACCTTGTTTTACCTGGAAAGGTAAATCCTAAAGGCATTTTGGATTTGCCAACTGGCAACATTAAAATGCCAGCTTACACGCAAATGGGCACCAGCCCTTACATGTAGAAAATTAGCAGACCTGCTCCGTTCAACGCACAAAGGCTCAAAGCACAAGGAAAACCTGCGTGTCAGACAGTGCTCCTGAGAGCGGCTTGCTCTAATTCTCTAGTCTGCCTGTCCCGGGGTGGTGGTGGTTCAGGGCTGCGTAAAGCACTTCTCTATCACCCCTGCACCTTGCAGCTCATTCTGGAGAGAATTGCAGGTTTAAGGGTACCTTGACTTTCTTGTGCAATCCCTGAAAACATTGATCACGCTTCATTGCTCCTTTGCCCTGCTGCTGGGAACTCGAGGAGTTTCCTCATGCCCACAGACATAGATCTGTGTTTCATCTTTCCTTGAAATAGCAGGAGCCCCGCCAGGACAAGCAACCTCCCGTCCAACTTTGGTACCCTGCCCGGACTCAGAAGGTCCCTATTTTCCCAGCCTGTGTTTTTTGATACAGAACCATCATCCTTGGGGGGCCAAGAGCATGGAGGAGGAGGAGGTCAGTGCATCTCTGCTGCGTGGGGCTGTGAGCCCTAGCTCACTTTTGAGAAGGAGAAATACCTGATGGCTATACTTTGTTCACTTATTAAAGCCACTATGAAATGGCAGTCCAACATTTTGAATAATACAGGGATTTTTCCTGGCACTTTACTGGAAAATTACTCAGAAAAAATCATGAGGGACGAAGCATCACTGCCCACTGGAAATGCTTTCACTATTACGTATGTCCTCATTGCAATCTGAGGTCTTATCCTTCAGCCATACTGTCTTTTTCCACCAATACTTATTTTTTTGAATAGTTCTAACTCATTATGTTAGACATTTTTAGCCTTTTTAGAAAACATATCCACCAAGAAAAGCCTGTATACTGATTAATAGTATTTTTCAGCACAGCATTTTAAAGCAAAATGAACTCCCTGCATCTCAGGGCAGAACTGAAAACAAGGGTTGAAACCTCATCCCTCTTCCTTTTGCTCAGGTCTCCAATCCTGTTTCACAAGAAGGCCACACATCCCGAGCTAGGAGGAATCTGAGAAAGAAGAGGCACACATCCCTTCCCTCCTTAACAGTCCTTAACTGAAATGAATGTGAAACACATCTGACTCCTTCCTGAGCATCAGTCAACATGCTTTATCCTTGATGCCAACCAAAGCATTGTGCACCAGCAAGTGCAAAGCAAACTGCTGGACATAAAAGTCCCCGAGAGACTCTGGGGCCATCAGAAAACTACAGGCAGGATGGCTGGCGGCTGTACCAGTCAGACTGCAGAAGCTCTGAGGGAAGAGCTAGCAGAGGTAGTGTTTGTTGTAGCTATAAAAATACAATTATAAATATATAGCTACTGTAAGTATGTAGCTGCAAATATGTCAGACAAATATAGTTTGTGGTAAGAGGTGCTGTCTTTTATTAGATGAACTTACAGTCAGAAAAACTAGAAAAATCTTTCAAACTTGCAAGCTGTTCTTCCAGTCTGAAAGGTAGCAATCTTCACAGCTAGATATAGCTTAAGAAGAACGGCTCTGAGATTTATGGCACGTATCTCGCATTTCTGTTTCATGACTGTTTTTAGCATCCAGTGGAATCAGGAGTTTGCTTTTTTATGGTGTTTTGCTGGTCGCCAGGAAATCCAGCTCTGAGATAAGGTGAGGTTTCCTGTGTTTTCCCATGTTTGCTCAGCTGCCTTTGGGGCTGCGGGGCAGACGTGTGCCCCTGCTGCTCCCGGGGAGCTCAGGACTCTCCATCCTCCAGAGCCTGGTGCACACACGTGGGAGGCTCCAGAGGACACAGCTGCCCTGCGGTCCCTGGCCGCATCCCCGGAGCCGGCCGAGGAGTCCTCCCAGGGTGCCACACCGTGTCCTCCCCAGTGGTCCCAGCTCCAACCCAGTAAAGCTTTTTCTGGTCATCCTTGGTGGTATGAGGGGCTGTTGACAGAGACCAGCGCTGGGATCATATCCTCAGGGACGGATGTGCATTGTCAGTGCAGGAGGGATGCTGTGTCTTTAATAACCATCCCCAAGGCAGGAGCTGTAGGAGAAACCTTCAGTGAAGCTGCTACCTAAATCAGCAGCCAGCCACTCCGAGAGCCTGGCTCAGCACCATGTCCATGTGAGCTGGGCGTGCAGTGGGACGTGACTGTGCAGACCCTTTGGTGTCCTTAACTCCTGCGTGACCGGGCTCCTTGTCCACCCTGAACATGCTGAGTTTGCCGGCACTGGCGTGGCTGCGGGGCCATGCGCAGGAACACCGCAGCGGATATCCCTGCCTGCCAACCGCTGGAGCTGGGTGTTTTCCGTTTGCTTTGAACACAAGGTGATAATCTGCTGAAATGCAATGGCAGAAACATGCCTCCCTCCCTGGACAGGCTCTGCCTCCTCTTCTCTCCACACCCCAACATGCTCAAAAAGGAGCATGTCCATGTCCACCTGCCTCGCTGCCCCGGAGCATCAGTGAAGGACGGCTGGGACGAGCAGGGCCTGGGGAGGTCTCCTGGGGTGCAAGACCTGTCCATCTCACCTCCCTGGGGAGATGTGCAGCGCTGAGTTCTCCGCCTTTGCTCTTCTCAGTGCCGGCTGCAGACAGACAGGCAGACGCAGGGGATGGCTGTGGTCTGGCCGGTGCTGCTCCCCATGTGAGCCGTCAGCATGGCGTGGCAGCGGCGAGTGTCAGACTGGCAGAGCAGGAGGTTGAGGAGTGTGACGAGCCCAGCAGCTCTGATCCTCTCCCTCCTTCCAGTGCCACTGAACTGGAGGGAGGGGGTCCTCCAGCAGAGGAGCTGGGTGACAGTACCCTCATGGCTGATCCAGTCTCCCACAGCAGACACCTAGCTGGCCCATGGGACAGCTGTGCAAATCCCCATACAGATGTTGCAGCAAGTGCCCAAAGCCTGGCCGCTGGATCTGCAGTCTCTGGGTCCTTCCCAGGCGCAGCTTGCGGCCCTGCGTCTGTCCCTCTCCCTTTGAGACAACTTAAGATGTGCTCTGTCCCATCTCGGTCACTGCAGGTCTCTTGGGCTGTTAATGCTGTATGCCATGACGGGGTCCAGCTGCCTGCTGTTGTACATAGGGGAAAGCAGTATCTCTCTTAATTTTTGAGATGAATTAGCATGCATATTACATAGTATTTTCATAAACGAGCCAGAGAATCTTGCTGAGCTTGAACCATTTATGGAGAAGTTTCAAATCCCATTTCTTGTGCTGCTGCAAAGAAAGATGAAGTGAGAATCTAAATGAGCATCCAGGACCTTATATTAGCCTGGGTAGGCGAGTAAAGAAATACTTATTAAATCCACAGCTTCTCCAGAAGCACAGAAAAAAGAAATATTAGTGCCCAGGGTAATTTTGAAAAATTGAAGGAATGGTCAGAACCCCACCCCCCCCAAATAGAATAAAATTCACATTCAGGGTGGGAAAAACACGAGGAGATAGACAAAAGGACTGAGTGTTTATAGCGGTGTTTATGAACTGAAGAGCAGTCACGGGTGATGTGGTAGTGAGAGGAGGGACATTGTGCTGGGATGCATCCAGGGCCACGTCGCCTGTGGGACGTGTGCGATTGCTCGGTGAGAGATGAGATCTGATCACTGACCAATTTGGCCTCCTGAGCCTTTCCACTTTTACTTTCTCATGAATTATAAGATAAACTCAGCTCTGAGTATTTAGATTTCAACTCCCCTTCAGGTGTAAACTGGGTGATTTAGTGAAAAATACAGCAGCTGGCTGTATTAATTTTGTGAGCGCTGCCAGAAATGCGAGGTGTTTTATGAATGGTTATCTATGTGTCTGTCTCTCTGGGAAGTATGGATATCACACTTCTGACAAAAAAGGCTTCAAAATTGATTGACAATCAAGCCTGGTAGGAGACTTTTTTTGTTGTTGTTGTTCCATGGGAGATTCCAGAAAAGAAAAAAAAAAAAATCACTTTACTATATGTAGCAGAGGGACTCCCAGCTGAAGTGGGGGAGGTATTTCCATGAGGGGATTGCTAGCTGTGACTTACACTGATCACAGCTCCTGAAGAGGAGGCTGTAAGTGGGCATCAAAGCTATTTGGGACGGCTGACATAGATAGTAGGATTGTAAATACAAGTGGTTGTGAGTTGATAATCTTACTGAAATCAGAATGGTTCAGGGATTATGAAATGTGAGGTTGCTTAGAAAGCAATTCCCACAGAGTTCAAATATACAGCTGAGTCATAACAGTCAGTTATTATTAATGATAATTAGCACAAATAAAAGCAACGCTTGAGGACATAGTGTGCTGTTGCCACAGAGGACCTGGGTCTGAATAGATTTGTCCCCCAGATTTTGCTTTAAATTTTATTTTAATTGGTGCTTTTATTCTAAATGAGGACTGTCTGGCCAGAAAGGAGATCTGTGGAAAAGGGCCTGAGGTCCTGGTGGGTACAAGTTACCCCAACATCACCAGGAGACCTTGCAGCAGAGGTGGACAGTGGTGGGTCTTTGGGGTGCTGGGGCATGCAGGCTGTGCAGGGCAGCGGTTCCCCAACAGTTCAGCACTGCTGAGACTGCGTCTGAGCACTGGGTCCAGTTTGGGTCTCCCAGTACAGCAGACAGCAACAGGCTGGAGATGCTGGAGCCCGGGCTGTGTGGGTTTTCTTACCAAGCCGTCCACTTTGATGCATAACTCAGCTAGATGTATTTCATCCACACCTTCTCCGCCATCGAATCTGCTGTGCTTGTGGCTGTGGCTTTTGACCTCTGCGGCCCCTGAGGCATACAACACTCCTGACAAGCTCCATGGCACCAAGGCTGGTGTGGGATTGAACATCCAGGGGCTCCTTTCTCCTGAAGATGCTGCAATATTGCTGAGTAAATGGTCTCTTGCACTCTTTCTTGTCTACACCAGGATATCATCAGTGTGGCTCAGTCACATTCATGTGACAGCGGCATTTATGGCTTAAGTGTTTGCTCTTTCCTCAATGGCTTCAGACTCACTGTTACTTGTTCTGTTGTGGATCATGATCCTTAAGACTGTCTTGAGTATTGTATCCAAGAAAGAGCAGTCCAGGGCCTTGAACACCTGCACCTCCCACATCCGTGCTGTTCTAATCTTTGACATCACAGCGATTGGTCTGTCCATGACTCCCAAGTTTGGGGAAAAAATGCTTCTCCCGCTGCTCACATCCTCATGGCCAACATCTGCTTGTTGGTGCCACCATGATGAACCTGATGGTGTACAGTGTGAAACTCAAACAGATCGTACCTGAACCACCAGAAAGCTTTAAGAAGCCAGATGTGACTCCACAGCCCTGGTGTGAGCTGCATCAGAGCTGAGGGGTCTGACCGTGATTGCATGGGTGGCTAAAGCCTTGCAGGTGGCAGTGGAGTCACACAGCTCAGAAAGGCAATGAGAATTAGGTTAAAAGTTTAAGGGCAAACTCATCACCTGGTGCCAACTGGAATAACTGCTAAGACTTGAGCAATAAAATCCCAGTTGAAAAATGTGCCATTTTTATAGTCAGATGTGGCTTCTTGCATTGCACACATAAGATGTTATTAAGTAGAAGAAATGCATTTAACTCTGAGTGATGTAATTGCGTAAATATTTTAACCAAACATAATTTCCTGTATTGATTTTCCTCTTACAATAAAGCCTAATGGAAAATGATGTTCTGTTAGCTTTCTTTGGTAAAAAAAAAGGAAGGAATAAATACTTCAATAAAGTTTAAAATGTTGCAGCAGAGTACTGGATATACCCACCAATATTATGCTAGGAATATCAGCGATTTGTATCAGTTAATTAGGGAACGGAACACAGCCATCACAAGTATCAGAAAGGGATACTTAGAAAACCTCTCAAAGTCCTTCTTTCTCCTGGTTATGGATTTTTCTGTGTGGGAAAAAAAAAAACCCAAACAACCCTGTATGAATTTCCCACACTTCCTACATTAGTATTCATACTAATCCCTATCAACTTCCCCTTTCTTCCAATTTTCATATTTTGTACAGCTGATTCACCTTCTTGTGTAAATCAAAGAAAGCAAGGTGTATGCATCTGCATCTGTCTGACAGCTCCCACATAAACTCTTCATTTTCTGGTTATTTTCTACCAAATCTGACAGAGACGGAACAATCGTGGGGATATCCAGAGCTTCAGGTTTAATGAGAACAATCAGGTCTCTGGAGAAGGGAGATCCTGCCAGTGACAAGCAGGAGGGAAGGGTCTGGAGGGGCAGCTCAAGGCACCGCTCAGCATCGGGAGCTACGTGGGATGCAGAGCAGGGAATGACAGACACCAATGCTGCCGTCGCACGGGGAGTGACCTGCTCACCTGCGGCGTCTTGAATGTGGGTCTTGGGAAGATGCAGAACCTTGAGCCACAAACCATTTTGTAATATTTCACCCCATTTATTAAAACTGCTGGGTTTGGTTTTCGGTTTTGTTTTCCTGAAAAAGATCTCATTTGGGGGCAGATCTCCAACTATTACAAATTAGCAAAAATTCAGTGGTGCAAAGGCAGCAGTGCTGACTCTTGGCATTAAGGAAAGGCCAGTAAAATTTAAATGACTGATTATGTTTATCTAGCTTGCACTGAAGAGGTCAGAGAAACTTGAACAGTAATTCCTGCATTTAATATGACACAATATGTTTTTCTCAGCTTATACCTAGGAAAATGTTTGATATTTTCTGAAGACTTTGAGATACAAGGTATAGAAACATGCACTCAATGGGGAGCTGGCCATGGCAGAGTACAAGCAGAAAACGTGCATCTCATCACCATGCAGGTCCAACCAAACCCATCGATAAAGCTCTGATGGTAATGGTATAACACCAGATTCTGGTCTGTGGTTCCCCACTAATTTCTCCTTTTTCATTAGTGTTGCAGTTTAGTCTGAGGAAACATCTAGCAGGAAATCTGATCAGCAGTGATGTTGGGCTGAGTCTAAAAAAGGTAGGAAACCAGGTTATTTCACATGCATACACTCTGCTGCTTTGGTCCAGAGCGTTTCTCTGTGCTTTCCTTTCAAAGAATAGCATCCCTGTCATCGCACTTGCCCAGTCCTGAAGAGTACCTGGGACGCTTTTCTCAAATTAGTTTGTTTTTCATAGTGTAGACGATGGGGTTTAGCACAGGTGGCAGGAGCACGTAGAGATTGGCCAACAGGATGTGAACATGGTGGGGGACATTGTGGCCAAACCAAAGAGTGAAAAATGAGAAAAATGCTGGTGTGTAGAACATTAATATAACGCAGGCATGAGAGCTGCAGGTGCCAACTGCCTTGAGCTGGGCATCCTTGGACAAGAGCCTGAAGACACCCCAGAGAATGAGGACGTACAATACCCCGATGAGCACAATGTCCGGGCCTGGGAACAGAAGGGTGGTGGCAAAGCCATACCAGATGTTAATGGAGATGTCAGCACAGGCCAGCAGGGTGATGCCCATGTGCTCACAGTAGGTGTGTGGCATGACACTGTGTCCGCAGTATGGCAGCCTCTGAAGGAGGAATATTGTTGGGAACATCACACAAAAGCTCCTGGCTATTGCAGCCAGCCCTATCTTGGCTATCACTGAGTGTGTGAACACTGTGGCATATCGCAGGGGGTTGCAGATGGCCACATACTGGTCAAACACCACGGCCAGCAGAATGGTCAACTCTGCAATGAAGCTCAGGTGTGTGAAGAACATCTGGGTAAGGCAGGCATGGAAAGACATCTCCTTGGAAAGGGACCAGAATATGCTCAGGGCTTTGGGCACTGTGGAGGAAGATAATACAAGATCTGCCACCGCTAACATGGCCAGGAAGAGGTACACTGGCTCGTGGAGGCTTCACTCCGTCACAATGACAAACAGGAGGATGAAGCTCTCAAGGAGCACTGCAATGTACACCAAGCAGAATGGGATGGAGAGCCAGATGTGCAGGTCCTCCAGGCCTGCCATGCCCAGCAGAAGGAAGGAGGCCAGCTGCAAGCTAGTTTGATTGATATCCACCATGGTGGGTTGATATCTGAATTAGTTTGGGCTCCTTTCCCTGTAAGTGAAAATAGGGGAAGAGGTGGGGAGCACAGCTCATAATACAGAAAAACCTACCTGACTTTCCTTAGAGCACTTTACTTCTCTGGATCCCAAAGTGGTTTAGAAAATCACTCCCCCACACGTCAGGGAAGCATGCTTAAGATACTGACTCCAAATCAAGTAATAAACTAAATTAAAAAGTTATTTCGTAGCCTCAGATATTGAAATCCAGCAAAAGGATTTACCAAAGTTCACAGGCTGGTGGCAAAGCACGCAGGAATCCAGCCCCTCCAGCTCCAGTTGCTGTTAGCTATTGTGCTTTTGTTCTGTAGCACCCAAAAGCATATGAGGCAGGAGACAAGTTGGGCCTGACTGACACTGCTTTTGTACGACATTTTTGTAGACATGTTTCAGTACCCACCTCACTCTCTCACTAATTCACACCACATTTTGCAGGACAGCAGACTAGGATCCCTGCAAGACAGGGAAGGCTTGCACAGTGCCCAGGTCAACCAGGCTGTTTACTGTTGGCTGCATTGCATCAAGATGAAAGGGTGATCCACGAACCTGTGCAGAACAAAGCAGTATGGAAGATCAGCACCCCACAGAGTAGGTGGTCTCAGGGAACATGTACTGAGGAGGCAGAACAGCCACTGAATTTTAAAGCAAAGTCAGAAGCAAAGGTCTAAGGCAGAGCACGGCTGTTGGTAGGAAAGCTGTGCAATCCTGGTGCAGAGTTTGCACAGAGAAGCTCAGGACCCTCCGTGTTTGCTCATGTCAGAGCCCAAGGATTGCGCCCTGCATAATGGGGTGGGGCGGCCGCTTGCACCGCAGCTGGGTGAAACAGAACCCAGTGGTGCTGCCCTAGCGTAATCTGCCCCTCACTGTGTCACATCCTCCTATTCTGGTCTCAGCTGGCCACATCCGCCGCCAGACATGCACCAAGCAAGCCCAAATGCTCCAGTGACCCAACGTGCGCAGGATTTGTGCATGCGGAGCCCTCTCTGTGCACGCCAGGGACTGCTGCAGCGTTTGCTCCTCGGTGCTGCCTTGGGGCTTCTGTCTGTGCTTCCTCTTCCTCTGCAAGTTGCTCAGCCTGACCCAGAAGGTGATTTGCAGTATTTCCAGAGAAATAACAAAGCCACCCGTAAGGGCAGCATCAGCCAAACTAGTCGAAATGTGAAGAGCCATGAACCCTTCACAGACAATGGGTGGTCAGGGCTAGGTCTCTGGCTGCTTTGACTAGCAATAACCTGTCTGGTGACGATAGCGGAAACCTTTGCCGATAGTCGTCTGCTTCTTTGAATGCGCATCCCAGTCCCCTTATTGGGAATTATACAGGAAAGGCAGCCTGAGGTCTTGAGGTAGATATCAGGTTTTTAGAGCCAGGCTGTGATCTCCTGCATGAAATGTGAATTCAGGTGGCGCCTGGGAAACTGTCCTGCAGGTAGTACACCCTCCCGGTCAGAGAAGGACCCTGGAGACAAAGTAGCAGCATTTACATGACAAACCCTGCCTGGAAAAAGGTGTTTCTCATCTCAGAGCCTGATCTGCAGACTGCAGTGGTCCAGGGGAGTTTCTCCCAACTGCAGAATTTTACCTTCTAGTTCAAATCAGGCACCTCAGCCACAGAAACCTGCCAAATGACAGCTACTGCGAATAACTCACCAGCTCCCGTAACAGCCAGGAATGAGGATATCTGCCTCTGAACCTGAGGGAACACCTGCAGGGAGGTGGTGGTATTTATACGCTGCCCCTGAGTCCTCGTGGGGCTCACATGCAGCTGGGAGTGGCAAAGCTCCGGTCTGTGCTGCTTGGACAAATGTCATGGAAAGTATACAAAATTAATGGGGGTTTGAGTGGAACTCGCTTAATGTGAGCTGCCTGGTGAGAGATTACCTTCCACTGCCTCTGCAGATTATGGCATGGGACGGAGCACACAAAGCCTTCGGAGTGCTGTGTCGTCATCCCCTTCACAGCGGGGTTGGGATGAGGTGCGATGCCTGAAGACACACGGAGGAGTGATGCTGACCTCCTCCAGCCAACCCTACCGAGATGGCACAGGATCTGCTGCCATCACTGCCTCTAGCCTTGCTCTGCCTGCCTCTGCGGGTGTTCAAGCGCTGCTGCTTGAAGCACCGAGGTGATTAATACAGTAAATGTGTCTGCTCTCTGCAGCGGGCTTTCATTGCCATTCCTGGCCTGAATGCTCAGCACTGGCTTATACTCTGTTAGGACTCTCTTTGGGGGCATAAAAAGAAAATCCAATATTAACAAAGAGTGGCAATAGTCAACAAGTGGGTGAGCAGATAGAGGTTGTGGAGGAATGGAAACTAATAAAACTGTGAAGAAAGTAGAACTTGGGTACCTTAAATTAAGCACTAAAACTAGATTTAGTTGCTGAAATAAACCCAGAGAGATTGACTTTAGCTAGATATTTTCTTTTTCAGGCAGATATTTTCTTTTTCCTTTCTTCTTCCTTTCTTTGTTTTTTCCTTTTCCTTCTCAGGAAAACTGTGATGTGACATCTTGTGAATCAACATTTCAAGATTAGATTTTCAAGCCGCCAAAATTGGGATATTTGCAAAAAGTCATTGTCACCAGCTGTTGGCATGTGCATGCCTTATGGCTCTCCAGCCCCAGCACAGATATTGTAGCACATAACCTGTGACTCAGATTGACTCTAGTGTTAAGTATTCATGGTTTTAATTAAATACGGTCCCCAAGCCTCAGCGACCCACTTGACGTATCTGTGGCATAGGCAGACTAACACTTGCTTTCTAATGCCTGAAAATCAATTTTATACTGGTGAAGTTGGAATTATCCATGTCCCACACCTAACTTGGGTAAGCCTCCCTGTGGGTGAGTCAGTGGCACATAGATCTCACAGGGTCTCAGGGTGGGGGGCTGGTCTCACCTCGTTTCTCTTTCTCTCACCCTGCGTGCAGGGACCTGGACCTAGAGCAGTCCCCAGGAGAGCGGGTTTTGTCCTTGCCCAGCAGCTTTCTGGGGTTCCTCTCTCCTGTCCCGTGCTGGTGGCAAGCTTCGGCTCAGGTCTGAAAAGCAGGCATGGGGTTTTAGTTCCTCAGCTTTTGGGTTTTCAACCTAAAAGTCTCAAAATCAAAGCACAGCCACCTTTTGGATGCAGCAGCTGTATTTGGGGGGGTGTGTGGTGTGCAGGTCTCTGTGCACATGCATCCTTTCTCTGACAGACGCTTAATTGGGGTTCCTCTGCAAAATGCCTTCAGTAAGCCACTCAGGTGAGGACTCTCTCATGGAGATCTACTCCTGGACTGTCTCTCTGCTTCAGAAAAAGGAGGAGAATGAGAAAAAGAAGAAGAAAAGGAGAAACAACCTTTCCGTGAAGGTCCTGACAAGGCCAAAGAACCTATGGGGTGTGTCTGGCATGGGGCAACCTGTGTGACCCCATGGATTTGCTTTCTCATCTGTGGTCCCCAAAGGGAAGATATGCCCCCC
>VYZV01008694.1:182029-216441 GCA_013401275.1 Pandion haliaetus
CCTCCCTCATCCCGCCTCCCTCATCCCGCCTCCCGCCTCCCGCAGCCCCCGGCAGAGGGAAGCAACGAGCCGCGCTCCGGCCCCCGCCGCCTGCCCGGGGGTCCCGAGCCCGGAACGGGGGGGCCGGAGGCCGCAGGGTCCCGGGTTCGCAGCTCCCCGGCGCTGCTGGCAGCGCTCCCGGCCGGCGGGACGCTCCCCGGCCCCGGGTGATGCCGTGGGCTCCCTCCCGCGCCGCGATGGAAGGAGTCCGGGGCCGCGGCAGCCCGGGGGCGCCGNNNNAGCACGGGAGCGCTGGAGGGAGCCGGGCCGAGCGCTGGCTGTCCCCACGGCCCGGCCACCGGCAGGCCCCTGGGGAAGAGCTTAGGCCCAAGGCCAACGTGCCGCGGTGCTCCTCGAGGCGGAAGAGGCCCGGGGTGCTCAGCCGGAGAGGCTGGGTTGGTGTCGCAGGATGGCTCTCCTGCGAATTTATCTCGCTGCTTTTTGGGCTCGTAGAAGCCTTGGCCCTCCACAACGTGCTGCAGAGCTCTTCCCCGAGGGGAGGGCCTGAGGACAGCTCTGAGGTTGAGGACGGCGGGTCTCACCCGTGAGGTGGACCCAATGGAGAGGGCCCCTCTCAGCTACAGATGGGGCCGTGCTGCAACGCCTGGTGGTCCCGGCCTCACCTCCTGTCCTCCCCCGACACGTGCTGTGTGGAAGCTGCGCTCTTCTGTGGAAGGGAAGAGGAGCGGAAAACTCCTTCCATGCCACGTAAAAGCACACGCCACTTTTTGGCAAAGGGGAGCCCGGCCCTGTGAGTCGGTGCTCTCCCATCGCACAGAAAAGCCTTGTCCAGCAGTTTCCCTGCAAACCACCCCAGGAAGCGCTGTAGTCCCCCCGACAGCTGCTTGCCACGTGCCGTCTAGGCCCAGTTCTTGCAGAGCAGGTGTTTCCGTAAGCAGCCCCTGGCCTGGCTTTGTGGTCTGCTGTCATTCCTGGTTCTTTTCCCTATCTCCTTGCTTTTCCTTTGCTACCTTTTGTCTGCTTGGAGAGGGGAGCCAGAAGAAATAGTCATTCTGCTCAGACTGTCATAGGTGAGGGGACAAGAGACTGCCACCAGAGAAATTTTTTGGCAAAAAAGTTAGGCTCTGCCAAGCAGCTCTTGGGCAAAGGTTGTCTGGCTGAAGCGCTCACCAGAACAACCCAAAACTTCAGTACTGGAAGCAGCAGAATTACTGGTCTCCAGGGTCTTTAGCTGGGGCTTGTAATTTCATTATACATAAGAGGATGCATGTATGTGCCTTCATGGGCTGTATAGACGTGTGCCAAGGGGTCTCAGCCTGGAAAGGCCGGGGGAATCCACCAGATGACTTTTTAAAGCATTTATAGATCTCAGTAACAGTGCTCCCAAGGTCATGCTGATCTTATTTGTTACAGTGCTGGGTGCACAGTCTATAACAAACACTGGCAGGAAACACAAAAACAGTTCTTAAATGTTTGGACTGTTTTAAAATGTCCGTCCACAGGGAGACAGTTTATACAGTGCCTGCACCTCTGGGTCAGCTCGAAGAGAACAGCTCCTTTTGAAACAGCTCTACCCCATCAGCTGAAGCGGGAAGAAATCAATCTTCTAAGTCTAAATGAGCCAGTCTGAGGAGGCGTTGTGCTGCAGTGCCTTTTGGAAACGCCAGCATACTAATTAGTGCATGCTAATTCAGGAATGACAGTTATTTCAAGAAACCTGGTGTTGTAGCCTAACCCAGGCAAAATGCTCCAGATGAAACAAAGGCAAACCTAGAGAGGAAAGCACTCGTGTTTTAAAGAGAAGACAACACTTCTGGTTAATACCTGAGAGTCCAAAAGTCATTGCTTTATATAAGGGGTTCCCCCTGCAGACCTGGGGGGCTGCTTCTATTATCAGCCCCCCGTTTGGGACACCAGTCCAGCTGTGTCTGTAGGGGCTGAACCTTGCCAGACCCGGACCCCTCCGCTCCTGATCACCCTCATCCTCCACCTCACATACAATGGACCAAGTCTGAATGCCCAGTGACCAGCCTGGTCTCCCAGGTGGCCGAAAGGATGGTCACAGAGAGCAGTGCCTGCCCTGGCAGCCACGCAGACACCAGCAGTGCTCACATAGGCACACCCAGCACGCCCCAGCCCTATTCCTCCTCAATGGATGGACAGGACGGGACACGACCCTTGTCCACTTGGTTCACAGTCACTCGTGCATCCGTGGGTCCCTCGGACCCTGGAGCAGGCCAGAAGCCTGCCCAGATCCGTGCCTGGACCCTGGGCCCTGTTTGTCCACTCTCCAGTGCCAGCCTTGGGTGTTTCTAGGTTCTGGTCTCCTCCCATTCATCAGTTAGTCCAGCTTAATGTTTGTTTGTAATATCCCTGTACACAGACGGTAAGGTCACTCAGAAAAGAGCCAGAAGTGAGTTTAATGAGCAGACAGGACGGGCTATGGTGATCAGGTGCATTGCCTGCAGAGTGCATTGGCCAGCGACTTGTTTACACTTCGTCAGCCCCTTTACCAGTCTCCCTACATTCTCCCACACTGGTTCCTTCCTCATACACCTAGATCCCTCCTTTCCTTTGCCTTTGGTCCATAATATATTTTGCACATTTCCACAAGCCCCTTAAATCATCCCACCTAAAATTTTACACAAGGCCCATCAAATATCCCGCACTAAGTCTGCTCTTTCCCAGGGGACCCATGATCATTTTCTTTCCCCCTTCCCAGTAGTTCTGCCTGAACCTCTTTCCTCCTGCTCCTCCAGCCACCCCTCGATCACTGACCTGAAGGCTGTGGTCTGCATTATTGTCTCTGTTATCTCCTGGAGTCTTGGGTTTGTGTATCTAGGTATGATTTGTTATTTTTCCTGTCTTTGGCCTCTCTTTACCTGCTGAAGAGCCCTTAACCAGATATTCTTACAAACCACGGTTCTTACATCGCAGGTATCTACGTATTCTTTACATTCCATATACCTTTTACCTTCCTTATATCCTTACATCAGCAGAAGTGTTTGGCATGTTACCCTCTCCTGGCTGGTCTTCTTGGGGTTTGAACCTTGCATAAGACAGTTGGCAGTGACCATCATATTGGCTTTACTGGCAAATGGCAGTCCTGGACTTGTGGACCCCTCTTTGGCAGAACATTCTCAGTATACGTCTCTGCATCGTTTTGGTTGTCACGCTGTAAATGATAGGATTCAGAATGGGTGGGGCAATGAAATGGATGTTGGCTGTGAAAGCGTAGGCCTGGGGGGACATGTGTTTGCCAAACCGGTGCATCATAGACAGGCAGAACATGGGGATAAAGAAGAGAAGGACAGCACAGATATGTGAGATGTTGAAGGCTTTGAGATGCCCCCTCCAAGTTGCAATGCTCAGGATGGTCTTAAGGATGAGCACGTAGGACAGGAGGACAAAAAGCAAGTCCAAACCCACTGTGGAGAGTGGCACAAAAAGACCACAGGTACTGTTAATCCTCGTAGCCGAGCCTGCAGGTTTGATGATGTCTGGATGCAAACAGTAGGGATGGGAGAGCTTGCTGACCCTGGTGAAACACAGCCGGGTCAGCAGGATTGGGAGTGGGAACTGGACAAGGGTGGTCCTCACTGTGATTGCCACACATATCTTGGTGGTCACTGAGTGGGTGAGAATGGAGGAATATCGTAGGGGTGGCAGACGGCCACATAGTGATCAAAGGCCATTGCCAGAATGACAGCAGATTCAATATCCATGAAGGTGTGAATGAAGAACATTTGGGCAAGGCGGGTGCCAAAGCTGATCTCCCTGGCTTCCAGCCACAGCATCCTCAGCATGGTCGGGAACGTGGACGTGGACAAGCCCAGATCAACCACAGCTAGCATAGCAAGGAGTAGATACATGGGTGTGTGGAGGCTCCGCTCTGCCTTAATGATAGAAAGGACACTCAAGTTCCCCAGCAGTGCCAGGAGGTGTGCAGAGCAGAGAGGAACAGCAGACCACATCTGAGTGGTTTCCCGTGCTGGAAAGCCACCCAAAAAGAATGATAAGGTCCTGGTCTGGCTGCTGTTGGTCCCGGTTGGGATGAAACAAGGATGCTCCATCTCATCCCTGAATAGCTGCCCTGGAATTAAAGCCAGCAGGGTCACAAACCACACACAGGCAATAGGAAACAGGGGTAGTCTGGCAGCCCTTCAGCCTGAAGCCTTGGATCAGAGGCATCACGGTGACCAGCAAAGCCGTGCTACGGCAAAGCTTACCAGGAGCTGTACTGAAACAGTTTGAGTGGAATCACCTGCCCCTGCATGCACACCCTGACACAGAAAGCATGCACAGACAGAAAACACCTGCATGTGTTGAACGCCCAGTGTAGGCAGGTCTTAGTTCTGGCTGCCTCATATAGCAGGGGAATGAACAATTAAAAAACCCCAAAACACTTCCACGAGCACTTGTGTAAATGCAAATTGAGAGAGAAGTGACATTGCAATCAGAGAGGGCTGTGGTGAGCTCTGATCTTGAGTTTTGTGCTTTTGCTGGGAACCTGCGGTGAAAGAAGGATGATAATGGATCAGATACTGGTCTGCCTGTGGAAATACAGCAACTTTCTTAGGAATGGAGACGAGTGGAGCCTGGCCCTTTTAGGTCAACAAAACACAGGCCATCTAGAGACACATGGAGGGAGAAAGATCTACTTAAGCTGAAGGATAGCGATTACCGACAAAGCAACATGTGTAAATCGTACATGGGTAAATGTAAGCTGGAAATTACAAGGACATCGTATAAAAGCAGAATGTCTCTGGATGTCCTCCCACTAGAAATACAGGGAGGAGAGATGGAACTGCTTTTACGAAAGTTTTCTTTCTGTAAACCCATGCTGCCTCATGCTGCCAAGAAGGATGCGGACAGGACTCCAGGACTGTAGCCTCTGGAGTCTTCTCCCCATGGTAACTGCAGCTTCTCTGCATGCCCAGCTCTGGTCCTCACATCTGGCTTTGAAGGACCATCTGCCACAGGGGTTCCCAGGCTCCCTGGGTGCTTGTTCAGGGGCTGTAGGGAGCAAAGCCAGTGCCCCCTTAGCATGTAGCAGTGAGGTCTCCACCGCCCCAGGTCAGCTCGGTGTGGTCCGCATCGGCTTTCTAACATCTTCTGGGAGGTCTGTCCCCTCCCTCTCCTACAAGGACATCCCATGGAAAGCAAGAGAGAGGGAGGCAGTGGGACTGAAAGAGTGCATAAGAGGGGTTTTAAGAAACTGCTCTGGAAATGACTGGTTTTGACAGCTAAGTGAGATCTGTTATGGAGGTTTATGTCACCTTATCTGGAATATCCCCCTGTAAGTCTAGAAGAGTTCTTGAAATTACTTAAATAACTGTAAAACCATTACATTTAAAAATATCTGTTCAGAAAATTGCAGAAATATTGCCATTATTTCCTCAGATTCATAGGGCTTCTAACCCACAGCATCTCTCCTTGCCCTTCCCTGTCTAGGTACACAGGTTTATGGCCCAATGTAGCACCCTTGGATAACTGCAAAGACAGAACAAGTTCCACGGATTGACCTGGGCTTGCACAAAGCTGCAGACTTTAATGTGTGGGAGTTTTCTCCAGTCCTCACAAGAAGCTTATCAAAGGTCTCCCCCCACATTGCATGGAGGGGAAGGAGGAGGGGTTACAGGAGAAAGTTATCTTCAGACACAAACAGCTGACAGGATCAGTTAAAGCAGCCATAATTCCCAGTTCAGTCTCCACCCTGAGAGTACAGGAACTGTCCGAGGTCATTTTTAATTGCCCTAAATTTCTGGTATGCCCCGTCTCGTCCTCCAGAGCTCTGGCTGTGCTTTACACACACTGTGCTAGATGGATGCTGCATCAGTTGCGTGCATGAAGAACTGGGGAACTCCCCTGTGTCATGCACCTTTTATGCAGCAAACCAGCACGCTCCCCACCACAGCATGCACTGGAGCAAGGGAGCATCGCTGTTTCAAGGAGGCAGAGCGTGAGCTGGGACTGGGCTGGCAGAATACAAGACCCTCCCCAATTTGAGATCAGGTCCGTACTAAGCTCTCGCATGTCACAGTCTGTCAGGAAAAGCACAAGGAACAGTGAATCCTTTGGGTTGCTTTTCTAAGTGATGACTCATTTTAACTCTTACAGCTTGATGTACTCTAGAAAATGACAAATTCCACAGCTGCACCCTAGGATTTCACTGGGAACGAGTGTCCTCACAACGCTGTGAGTGGAAAAGGGGCTGCAGGTTCATGGAGATCTTCCTAAATCTTGGCACGGATTTTACAGCAGCACTTGGTGCACTGAAGGATGAAGCGTTTTGAAAACAACGTAATAATAAAACAAATGACCTTGGAGGATTTCATCTGACTAGAGGAAATGATGAGAGCAAAATGCTTTAATGGCCATTGTTGGTGAGGGGGAGAAATGGAATATTTAGTGCTGAACATTGTAGCTCAAGAGCCTCGGAGTGGATGAAGATGGTCAGATTTCAGTATCTAAAGTTATATTTATTACTGTATTCTTTGGGGCCTGTCTTCCCCCACCGGTAAAACAGTAATGAAGAAATATGGTGCACAGGGATATGGTGAATGCATTGTTATTGCAAGGAGGAATTGCATTAAGGAAATGTTACCTTAAAGACCTAAACCATTTGCATTTGTGCAGTCATTTTGATGGAGGTTTGTTACTTCAGCCATCACAACCCCCCCGGCCGACCCCAGGGAACAAGCCAGGCTGGAGGCAGTGGCCGCAGCAGCTCTGCTGCTGAGCACCACGCTTGAGCTCTCCGAGACCACGAGGCGGATCACAGCAGGTCCTGCCTGGGCTGGTGGCCCAGGAGTGGTGGCAGGTGCCTTAATTTCAGACTGAACTGAGATAAGCAGACCGTATGCCAATTCTGGATACCTGGGTTTAATTTCCACCGCCATGCACCAAACCTGCAGGTTTTTTTCTCCGCGCTGGCTCAGGCGTGAGCACCGACTCTTCGCCCGCCCCGGGGGACAGCAAAGCCGTGCGCAGCCCTTTCCCTCTGCCCTGACCGAGCAGAGGCACAGCCCACGAAGACTCGCTGCAGCACTGGTAACTTCTGCAGCAGGTTACTACACGGAGCCAGGATCTCAGCCCAGTGCATGGACCTCGCTCCCAGTTCCTCCAGTTGAGATGCAGGGTTAGGGGTGGCAGACAAACTCTCTGCAGGCGCAACCCCACCTGCATCAGGGGATAAACTGGTACAGGGGTTTTCCCATAGCAGGGCCAGTTTCTGTAAACCCAGACACCTGGAGGTGATGTTAGAGCCTTCCCAGTCCAGACCAGCTCCAAACAGGTCTCCTGCCTCTGTGCCCAAACACGCAATGAGAAAGCACCAGCCTCTCAAATGCTTGTGCATGTGGCTAATTCCCATGAAGAAGAGGTGTATGTGAGAGTCCCTGAGTGCTGCTGTAGGGCCAGAACAAAGGATGGAAAGGGTACAGAGGAGGAAACGGAAGAAGCTGGAAAATTCACCCACAAAGTCTGTCCTTGCGCATCTCCTCAGACCCAGAAGGTGCGGGAAGGGACTTGGGCCCAGCTCGCAAAAGCCAGAAAATGCAGCAGCCGGATGCCTTGCTCTTGGTGGAGGCAGGGAGAGGCCGTCCCCCTGGGAGTCAGCTGCTGAGAAGGCAAAACTGGGTTTTGCTAGCAGAGAATTACTGAACTGGGGAGGGGGTTCACTGGAGTAGCACAGCTTCGTGCTGTGCAGGCAACAGTGCAGAATAGGGCATTTATTGGGACAGGGAGACACTGTCCTTGCCCCTTTGGCTGGTGGCCATCCACACCTGCCTCACACTGATGCTCAAGGTCTGGTTTTCTATCACCAAGGTCAGCTCAGGAGCAAAATTCACCCCCAGCGGGATGGTCTGCTGGGTGCACAGGGAGCAGCGAGCCCCTCGCAAGGCTCTCCGTTCCCTCTCTGGCCTCTGCCTGCAGTTTCTGATGCTGCTTTGTCACCATGAGAGGACTGACCCTGTGGGCTGGAGACCTGAAGCAGGTCACTTGAGGTGGTGGGTGCAAGGTATTTTTCACACACCTTGCTTGTGTGCCAATGAGAGTGCAAAGCACTGGAGAGCAGCCCGGCTGCTGCTCTGGCTTCATGTTGGAAACACCTCTGGAAAAAAGTGGGGTAAATCAAGCCTTGGAGGAGCTGGGGGGCAGTTCATTTCCCCCCAGCTCTGCTCTGGGCTCCTCTGCCCTTCATCACATGGGAAACCAAACCTGGAGAGCAGCTCCTGGAACCAAACTTCTGAGAGCAGCTTTGGAGCAAGCCCCACTTTAATAGTGGTTAGCACCAAACACAGCCTAGCCTGAAAATCAGCACCCAAACTGGGGAAGGGCTTGGGGAATCTGAATCCCAGCACCTCCTTGAGAAATCCCAGTCACTGATGGGAGCGTGGTCCGGAGGGAGCCCAGGTACTGCTGGGCATCCCCCTGCCCAATGCTCGCAGGCTGGCAGCACAACCAGGTGTCCAGGGCTGTGCCTCAGTTTCCCCTCTCACCCCGTCCTGCCCCAGTTTGGCCTCAGCACTCCGCAGGGTTTCATCGACACTAGAGGGAGCAGGAACCTTCCCACGGCAGCGGGGTGCCCTCTGGGCCCCCCCGACAGTGGGTCTGCGCCCTCTGAAATTGCAGGGGGGTCCCAGGGGGAAAAAGCTTGCTCTGCCCCCGCCACTCTTGCAGGGTGGCTTGGCCAGCCTTGCTTTTCTTTCCCCCTCCCTTCCTTAAACCTATGCCTCAGTTTCCCTGCCTGGAAAAAGAAGGTTTGCTTTCGTTTGCATCAGCCCGAAGGTCTGTTGGTCCTCGTCCCAGCGCTGCGTGCATGAATCGGCACAGAGGTTGCCCCAGGGAGTGCCAAGCACGAAGGAAAAGGCGCTTCCCGGGGCGGTGATGGGCTCTTCAAAACCTGACTGTGTGCTTGTGAGGAAGGGGCTTGTGCAAAGCACCAGCTCCTGGGATGACAGCAGATCCTGGGTGAATTTTGTGCCTTATGATACACGGGAGCTCAGTCTGGACAGCTTAACGCTCCCAAACACTCATGTTTTGTGCTATGCATCACCCTAAACCACATTTACCCAAAACCTCCTCAATCCTGGTGAAAGAGGCCAGCTTTACAGCACATGCGAGAGCTCGCCCTGAGCACAGCAGGCTCAGTGCCCACCTGCACGGCATCGGGCTCCGTACAGTCGGGAGGGCATTACACAAACACCACCAGGCCTGGCATCCGCTTCCAGCCGGAATGCTAACGAAAGCCTGGCTAAGGGAGATTATATCTTGCTGTATCCCTGGTGTAGGGGCAGGGCATGGGACAGCAAACGTCCCCCTTTCCTGAGGGGGATGCTGCCCTGCCATCAGCATTTCGTGACACTTTGGGTGCAGCTGCCCTGCTCCATGCCTCAGTTTCCCCACAAGGAGCTCTGCCTGCTGGCCAGCACTGGGGGAAGCAGGGGAGCCCTCTGATCCCCTGAGAGCCTTCCCCTGGGAGGGGGAGCAAGGTGGTGTGCTTCCCTCTCCTATGGAAATAGGAAAGGTTTCAAAAGCAGCCGGCACATTACACTCCTCCCTGCCAACACACAGACTTGCAGCAAGGCAAGAGGGGAAGAGGGGCTGGTTGTTAGGACACATCCTACCGTCCCTTGGGAATAGGAATCACCTGAGCCTGCCATGGGCTCTGCCCCAGAGATGGAGGGCAGTCATGGAAATCGCGCTGCCGCGGGGCGAGCAGCCTGCGCTTCTCCGAGTAATCCAGGGCTGCCCTCTCTCTCCTGGTTCTGCTAAGAAAAATAAAAAAAAAAAAAGCTAAATATTTTTCAGCTGGTCACCACACCGCCTCAGCAGAAATATTTTCTGCCGCGTCAGAACTCTGACACAGCACAAAGCGGAACGCTGCTCCTCGACCGAGGGCTGCCTTATCTCTGGGCAGCCGGGCTCCTGTTTGTGCCATCTGAGTTATCGCCCCACCGCAGCCCCGTGCTGCAGGCAGGCTGGGAGAGGCTGCCGTGACTCAGCACCCTGCTGTGGGCGCCCGGGGAGGTGCAAGCTCATCACACTCAATTCATGATGGGAGAGCCTGCCACAGCAGTACAGCAGAAATAGCTAAAGCATCCCACTGCAGAAAATAGGCTTGAGTCCTGGGCATGGGAGTGAGAGTCCCGTGTGGCTCTGCCAGGCGGGCGATGCTGGTTTCAGAGCTTGCTTTCTGCCTGGATGTCTGAAGAGGACCCTCAAAATAAAGTGTCCCTCTGGGCTGGGGTGAAACAGGGTCTGTGGGGTGTTCCCTGACCTCCATCCTCAGCTCAGCTCCACAGAGCGCCTGTTATTTGGGACTGCCCGGGGGAAAGGGGATCTGCCTAGTGCACAATGCTGGGATGATGGCCTGGTGCTGTGGAGAGCTGAGCAAAATTAGTAATGACCTTCAGGCCGGTGCCTGGTTCACCCACAAGTCCTGGGACCGCAGAGGTGCTGGGTCGAGCTGCTGAACACCAGGGCCTCTGGCAGGGCAGCTGGAGAAAGGCTCTGCCGAGGGCTGCCCCACGCACGGGGTTTTGGTGCGTCGCTCAGGGCAGAGGGCTGCTCTCCCACAGGAGGGGTACACAGTGCAGGCAGCCTTCAAAGAGCTGCCAGCAGCTGCAAAGGGCTTGCCCCAGGTGCCATCCCATCTTCCGAGCCACTTTTGCTACTTGAATAAGTAGCAGGTGCCAGGCTGGAGTCAGGTCTCGCTTTCTGCCTTCCTAAAACCAAGTCCCAACACAGAAACAGGTCTGGCTCTGTCTGTTGCTAGCATTAACTGCTTGAAAGGCATCAGGGGAACGTAACCCATGCAGAAAATGTGTTCCTGATCCAGCTGGTCCTATGCCACAAACAGGAGGAGAAAAGTCCTTGTCTTAGCTCAGCAATGCACTTCTTGGTCCCACAGGAGCCTTCCTTGCTCACAGGGACATCTTCCATTAACAAGTGCCCTGGGACTGTAAGCTCTGGGCCACAGCTCTTGTGGTTTCCATCCAGTGCTGGGGTTTTTTTCGGGGGGTGCCTGTGATTAAGGGAGCCTTCTGCAATGCAATGACAGGCAGAGCCAGCTAGACCTGCAGCAGGTGTAGTGCTGGGAGGACTGGCTAGGTCCCTTGGAGCTAACCTGCTCCTTAGAAAAAAGGATGCTGGAGCCTTGTTAGGGGGAAAGCGAGGCCATTTGCCCTTACTCTGAAGTCTCTGGGGCTTACATGTGTGGAGTTACCTGCTCTCCACACTGTACTTCTGCCCAGCACGAGTACAGCCAAGCATCTTCCCAGAGGAGTGGGCTCCTCTGCTCTTCCTGCAGCAAGACTCGGCTCAGTATGTCCAAGGAGCCCTGGGCTCCCGTAGTGACCACCGGTGAGGGAAGATGGGGCAGGAGAGGAGAGCAGCCTTACCTTTAAGGTGTGAGAGTGCTCCCCAAGGCACGAGCACGGGCAAGGGCTGGGGGGAGCGGTGGAGGAAGGCAGCACTGGGCACCATTAGCAGCCAAGAAAAGGAGGCAACTGGTGCCCACTCTTGAGATTTGGAGCCATGCGTGCCCTGAGAGCGCTGCAAAAGCCCAGGATTTTCAGAGGCAGAGGTTTCACGCCTCTTGTGTAAGGTCCTGAGGATGGTCTCCAACCTGCCTGGCATGGCTGGGCTCCCTCCCGCAGGGATTTCCCTCCCCAGCCTGTCCCACAGCAGGCAAGCCCAGGCCCACTGTGCTCTGTGGGCTGATCCTGACCTGCCAGCACCTATTCCTCTCTTCCCTTCCTGGGCCTGTAAAGCATCCAGGGTCCAGCCCTGCTCAATGGGTCTTTCTGGCCACTTTCTGCTCTCCTGAACCGACGACTGTGAGTTTAAGCCCTGCATCAGCAGAGCTGTGTTTGCAGAAAGTGAGTCCAGGGGAATTCCCTGCTGACTTGTCCGAGTGCAGAGACACAGGAGGGCAAAGGCACCAGGACAACCCCCAACTCCAGACGCTCCTTGTGCCCACAGAACCGCAGGGATACTGCAGACCACCAAGGATCAGGACCTTGGGATTAGCCACAGTTCAGCTGAATTGTCAGCAAGAGATAGCAGAGCAGTTGCTCTGCAGGATTTTAGTGTGTGAGCACAGGGACGCAGTGTCACACGCAGGGCTGCATCAATGCCTGAGGGCTTTTTGCTGTGTAGGTTTCCTAACCAGGGCACTATAATTCATGGCACTGTGTTATCCCGTGGTATTAAAATGACTTATTTCATCTGCTTGGGCAGGAGACCCCAGAAGGGACCTTTTCTGTGGGTCTGATTTTCCATCCCTTCCGCTCTCCTCTGCTCACCTCCTGCTCTGGCAGAGCCCAGGCCCTGGGGGACACACATTTAGGGATGCCCACATTGCTAGAGGAGTAGAGGGGAGGGCTCGGTGACTGAGAGTCAGCTCCCATCCCCCTGGTCAGCTGTGTTGGCGCACACTTTGCTCTGGTGTGAACGCTGCTTCTGGGCACTAGGCAGTGATGAAGGAGATCCCGAAATCCTGTCCTGTAACACCTCTCACCTGCCCTAAGAGAAAAAAAGGGTAGGAAAACTGAATTTATCCCATAGCTAGCAGGGCTGCACAGTGTGTGACTAGCAAACTGCAGCAGCTGACGTGTGGAGGAGGTATGCCTGTACGGCTCTCCGTATGCCAGCGTGCAGCAGAACCGGACCTCGGCCCCACTAATAACGCAGCCCATTTCTGCTAAATCCAGGGGCAGAAAACAGGCTGTCACATCTTGAGCACGGCCGGGCGCTGGCTTTTATCTCGGGTTGCAGTGAGGGTGGTGAGGAGCTATCTGGCGCGGGGCTCGCAGGGTATGGGCGGCGATGGGCTGCCCGCAGGTGATAGAGGGGGAGCTGGGCACGGCCAGGGTGGTGGGGTCCCAACCAGCCTCTGTCAGGCTGATAGCTGGGTGTCGTGCTACATTGCTGTGGCCGGGGATGCTACGCCAGCCCCAGCATGGCACAGCAAGGCAGAGCCCTGCTCTGGGAGAAGTGGTGCTGCAATGGTGCAGCACGGTCCAGCGGCGAAGCGTGCACCGTGCTGCGATGGAGACTCATCACACACCTGGTCACAGCTGGAAAACCCCAGCTGGCTCCCTCGCCCCCTGCCCCGTTGCTCTTCCCCGCGGCGCCCCGGGAAGTGCTGCACCCACCATGTCCCCCTCTCGAGCTCTCCCGCTCGGGTGTCCCCTCCAGCCCAGAGCTTGTGTGGGCTCGTTTGCAGCCCAGGGCAGAGGCTCTGGTAGGAAGCCCCAGGCTGGACCCTCTTGCCAGGAGCCCGTGTCCCTCCTGTGCTGAGCAGATGAAAACCCCGTGAGAGTGAGGGGTGAGAGCAAACCATCTACTCGGTTATAGGCAGGAAAAACACTGCCTTAAATGAGAATGTCTTGGAGACAGCTCGTCATGAATAAAACAGCTGCTTTTGCCTATTTCTGGATTGCTCTTGCCTGAGTTCTTGTGTTGAGGAATAACCCAGAAGCTGTTTAATTGAATCTTTAGCTTTTCCCTGAATATCCTGGCTCTTACACCTGACCTCGTGCCCCTCATCCCTTCACTTTTCTCAGCTCTGAAGCCCCTCTAGCCTATGACACTAGACTGGCTTTAGGGCTGGGTATGTTCTGGTGAATCCCTTTACAGGGATATAGGGACAGAGATGTATGAACAGGGACAGGTCACATCTCCTGCTGTGCCCTGGAGTTCCTCTGTGCATTCCTGTTGCAACCAGCTCCCAGCTTCCAGGCAGTGTCACGTGAGACGCAAATTTCAGACCCAGGGGATTTCCTGCAAAACTGAAGCAATACAGTAAAAGGCTCTAAGACAATTAAAACACTGAGGCCTGTGCTTGCATGATCAGTAAGTCATTATGTGGCACGAGATTCAGGCCAGAGCAGTCAGAGCAAAGGGAGCTCCGCACCTCTTGGAGTCAGGCCTAAAGGGTACAAAGGGTTAAACCTGGGTCCTGAAATTAGAGATCCACGTTAGGGGCAGAGAGGCATTCATTTAACCTGCAGTTATGTTTTCCCTTAGTTTATTGTTATGGCATAAAAACATTTTGAAATGTCTTTGTGTTGAAAGCAGAGTGCCTCGGGCGATGAGCCACAGCTAAATTAGATAAACTCTCCTTGTGGTAATAACATCAAGCTCTCTGCCTGCTTGCTGTAAAACTCCAATCTGCTCCAAATCTCCACCACGGTGTGCCCGTGCCTCTTCTGTTTGTGGTCTTTCCTATTCTCCCCTGCCCTCCTAAGGAAAAAAATTGCATTTTCAGAAATTCTCCTTGGCTTTCCTGTTCAGGCTAGTGACCAAACAGTCCCAGCCAGGGAAAGCTGTATAAATTATGGTGATTCAGACCAGCCTGCTGCTGCTCTACATTGCCCTGAATTTGTCATTGGCCACATCCTGAGCAGGTTTAGAGCAGCTGCTCTGCCGGTTTCCTTACGGTCTATGAGCATTTGGTAAGGCTTTGCTCTGGTCCCAAATTTGAGGTTCACCTGGACAGTAGCCTGAAGTCTCCTTTTGCCCCAAGCACCATCTCTGGGGTGACCCTTTACAGGGTATCTGCATTGGCAGTGTGGTGGTGGGAAGTTAGCTCCGGCCTTCAAGTTAACTCAAGACACCAGTGCTAGACTGGACACAGCCAAAAGCACCAGTGGGGTAGGAGAAGGCTGAAGGTCATATATGAACTTACAGCCCAGAGTGGCTGTAAAAGGTCGTTGCTATTATGGAGTCTCTGCATCCAGAGGCGTACAAGTCTCTGGTATGACCCTAACCCAATTAGCTGGCTGATTCACCTGCTATTATTCCTTCTCTATGAGTGCCTGTCCTACGGGATTTAGAGTTTAAAGAATTGCTGTGGGTATAAAGAAGCCATTAAAAGGAATCAATACAGAAAAGCAGCACCAAACGGGCTGGAATGACTTCAGCCTCTCTTCCTCCTCTCTTTCCTCTGCCTTCCCCCTTCCCCTCAGCACTTTGTGACCATCATTAACCGTCCCGGGAAGAAGTGGTCCTGCTCCTGCAACTGCACCAGCAAAACCAGACCCTGAATGGGTCAAAGCGTGGGGCCAGAACCTGAGGCTTCTCACTGCAAGCCACGTCTCTGCCTGCTTTTCTGCAGAGTCCAGAAAAACAGCATTTATTAACCACAGATTCTTGTTAATAGCAATACTGCAGTTAATACTCTCTTCTAAGCCTCTGTGTTTGATGTTGTCCTGCTTGTCCCAGCTTCACACTCCTCCCGCTCTCTGCCACCCCTCCCTGAGCTTTTTCAGGCTGCTGGTTCAAATGTAGAAGAAAAGCATCATTATCTTTTCTTTTGTAAAGTTCAGCTTTGCAGAGCTGAAAATGAGACTCCTATCGCAGATGAGGCAAATGCATTGCTAATAATAGACCCAGATGTAGCTTGGGTTTTATTTTCAGTGTGGGTCTGCCAGGAAATGTGGACGACAGAAGTAATAAATGAAAGGCCATGCTAGGTCATTTATTGTCATCCCCTAGCTGAGCATACAGCTGTTTTGGTCAGCTCCACGCTCAGTTGTATGGGCTGGCTGACTCACATGATGGGAATATCTGCCTGTGAATTTAGGGTTGCACATATTTGATTTCACTCTTTGAGTTCTGTCTTATTGAAAATTGACAGCTTCTGAAGACTTCTGATCTCCTTAAGAACAGAGGGTGTGTGACCGTGCATCTGCTCTTTAGGTGAGGAACTAAAGCAAGCACTGGCCACCTGCATGATACATTTATCTGCACTGAGCAGCCTCCACTCCACATTGTGTTATCAGACCGCTCTGGTGGCTCGCTTGCTGCTGAAAGGGGCCTGTGGGCCTTGCCTAGGATTCAGAAATTTTAAAAAATGAATAATGCCTCCTAGGATCCTGCAGCAAGGGGCTGAAACGTGAGCACAGATGTGAACCACCCTAGCTGGATCATAGTGATGGGCTTGTGCCACTGCTCAGTGTGGCTCCGATGAGATCAATGGATCAGTATTGATCTGTAACTGGAATGACTCAGAGGTCTGGATGAAACGTCCTAGACTGCCTACAGACAGAGCCAAAGTCCCTGGTCTTGTCAGGATGCCCTACACCTCATGCACCCTGCCTTTGCCTTTCTGAGCACAGGAGCACAGCTTCACCTGAAGGCTGAAAAACAGGAAAACACCCGTGTAGTTCAACGGGAAAGTGACACCCAGAATCAAACATAAGCTTTTGGTCAGACCTTGAACTGGTGGAAATGGAGGTTGCTGGTCTGGTTGTAACATGGTGGGTCCTGCTATCCTTGTGCAAGGCATTTAATTTCCCAGCAGGGAGAGGCCAGTGAAGTGCTTGCCTTGTTAAAAGAGCAGAGGAGCCTGCCCCCAGTCACAGCCTGTCCCAGCACCAGCATCCCACACAGGTATTCCTTGAAACCTGGAGCACAAGGAGGTGATCTCTGTTTCGTTAACACCAAGCGTGGCTGAACATCCGTGGCTCTCCAGGACACGGCTCAGGTGTGGAGGTACTGGACTGACAGGCTGATGTTTTCCACACTTTCGCCTGATGAAAGATGCCTGCTTGGGAAAACGGACAGGGGCTTCTCTGCCGGTCTGGGTGTCCAGAGCTGCAGAGCTGTGGCCAAGGGCAACAGCACTCAGCACCCCCAAGAGTGTGCTCCCATGCAGAAGGGTCTGTGAAGTGCCTAAGCTCATAAATCAGGTCATCTATCCCATCAGAGAAATATCCCTCAACTTTAGGGAGCCTGTAAATCCTGCAGCGGACTCAAAGGTTGGGTGCTGCCGGCATGAAGCTGCTGTTGTAAAGCACCTTGCACATGGGTCAGGGCCTGCTGCAGGCTGCGGGGCGCGGGGTGACATGGGCATGCTTGTGGTCAGCAGGCTGTCATGGGGAGAGGGAGAGGGAGATAAGCGGGTATTGTGTCCTGAGCCTGCCTGTTAAGCAAGTCACGGGGCTTTTTCCTCGAAGACCACACCTCACCACAGACTGACCACTCCACGGGCAGACCGACCCACCGCTGGTGGGGACCCCCACCCCGGCCCCAGCCAATGACCCCGCGGTGCAGGACGGGGAGGAGCTGCCGGCAGTGGATAAAAGCCTCCGCGGGGTCCACAGCTCAGCTACGGGGTCTGTGTCCGCCTGCAGCTCCGAGCAAAGCCGCCTGCCGCCATGGTGCACTGGTCAGCCGAAGAGAAGCAGCTCATCACCAGCGTCTGGAGCAAGATCAATGTGGAGGAATGCGGTGCCGAGGCCCTGGCCAGGTAGGTCCAGCTCCCTGGCATCTACTCAGCTGCACCCTGGATAGAGAAACCCTGGCAACTGCATTTGGGAGCATTAACGTGTCTGTGTCTGCTGGTGTCCCCCCTCCATCTCTCCCCAGGCTGCTGATCGTCTACCCCTGGACCCAGAGGTTCTTTGATAACTTCGGGAACCTCTCCAGCCCCACCGCCATCATTGGCAACCCCAAGGTCCGTGCCCATGGCAAGAAAGTGCTCACTTCCTTCGGGGAAGCCGTCAAGAACCTGGAAAATCTCAAGGCGACCTACGCCAAGCTGTCTGAGCTGCACTGCGAGAAGCTGCACGTGGACCCGGAGAACTTCAGGGTGAGTGTGCTGGGGGCTTGACCATCTCTCCCTCCATCCTGCAGAGTATCTCAGTGCCTGGAGGGTTTCAAACAAGCAGAAATAACATATATTTTAGTTACTAAACAGAAAGGGGCTGGCTTGGATGGAAACTGGGGGAGAGGCGAAGGTTGGGCATCTGATAATGCCAGGCAAATGCCAGGCTCCAGGCTGTGAGGGGTTTGGGGACAAATATAGGGAGATGCTCTGAAAGCCTGCAGGCTTGCACCAGCATGGCTTGAAAAAAGTGGGAGGAGGATGCCGGGAAGCCAAGTGGGGCTGAGGCTGGAGAGCATGGAGGGAAGTTCTGCTGTGCAGGTGCCATGGGCAGCCTCTCCCTGGCACCTCCTGGCTCCAAGGATGAGGACCACTTTGTCTCCCCTTTTTCCAAGGCTGGCAGACATGGGAGGAGAGGGAAAAGCAAGTGTGGGATGGTCAGGGGCTGGACACTGATGGGAAGAGATGCAGGCTGGGATTAGAGACAGAGAAGACAGGTCCGAGCATGGGGACGAGGTCAGCAGATGAGGGAGAGGAGCAGGCGGGGAATGAAGCAAAAGACGTCAGGGTGCAGGGGGTTGAGAAGTCGCTATGGGTGAAGAGAGGGAGAAGTTCAGGCTGGAAGGGACTGAGAGGGCTGGATGTGGCTGATGGCCTGTTTCAGTCTCTGTTTAAGCCTGACAACCTTAAGCCTGGCGACGTAGCTGGTAGACCTCACACTCACCCTAACTCTCTGCTCAAGTAAGAAGAGTTTCACAGCAGAAAAAAAAAAAGACAGAAAATGTCTGGAAATAAAGTCTAGAGGCAGGAAAAAGCGGGTATGAGAAGAAGCGGAGGCACAATAGGTGGGTCTTGGTGCATATGGTCAGCGCAGGCCTATTTTCCTGCACAGAGAATTCAGCTAAAAGACCTTCCCTGGGTCACAGCCTCCAGGACCCACCAGAGAGCTGGGGTCCCTCTAGCCCCTGGTCCCTGGGTCCTGTGCAGGGTGAAGGGGTGCTCAGCACCATGCTGACCTGATTTCCTTCCTTCTCCTCTCCAGCTCCTGGGAGACATCCTCATCATCGTGCTGGCCGCACACTTCACCAAGGACTTCACCCCTGCTTGCCAGGCCACTTGGCAGAAGCTGGTTGGCGTGGTGGCCCATGCTCTAGCCTACAAGTACCATTAAACCGTCTGGAGGTAGATGTGTCTGTAACAGTCAATAAAACCCCCACATTTTCTGGACCTCTTAGTGTGCTCCTGTGTCTCTGCGGCTGCCTGTGGGGTGGGAGGGAGGGAGCAAGGGGCATGAAATGGGGAAGATGGGCTCCGGGCTGCTGGGAGCATCATGCTCCAGCAAGGCAGTCAGGCTGGCCAAGGGGGAGGCTACTTTTCTGGGCTCCCTCCGAAAGGCATCAGCCTGCTCGCTGCTGCCCTTTCCTGCCTGCCCGGCGGGGCTGGTCCTGGACCTCCATGCACAAAGTGAAGCTGGGGTGCCCCTTGCATACGGCGCTCTGGTGGGATATTGGCCTCTAAACCAGCAACGGGCACGTCCCAGTCCACCTACTACCTCTGAGCTTGCCGAAATCACTGGGGAGGAGGGGAACTCCTGACCTATTCTGTGCAGAAGGCCAAGCTGCAGGGCAAGCAAGGGCCCCTCTGGCCCTAAACCTCTCAACCTGAGGCATGCAAAGACATAAATTTGTAGAGATTCACTGAAGCCAGCTTAGATTAGATGATAGAAATTTGGCCCTTCATATTTTAGTGCTGATGTATTTTTAAGTTGATCAAAAGCATTTTCTGAACCAGCAATGCGAATGCTCTTACCATTACTCTTGTGCATTTTATTCAGAATACAGTATCGAAAAGAAAATGTGTATGATCCCAAGAGGAGGGGATGAAGGCAGCTTTTAAACAGGACCAATCAGAGCTTTTTCTTACTCGGATTGGCTTAATGGAAGAATGCGTTTTCACTGGAATGCAAGAATTCTGTGTAAGCACATCAGTTTCAGCAATGCTTTTCCAGGAATAACTTAAAATGCAACAAGGACAGACATGTTGGTGTCTGAGAATGATGAAATCCTTGATTTGCATGATTTAGTAATAAATTTTCTGCCTTTCTCCTGATAAAGCAGGGATTTGCACTTATGACCCCTCTATCCTACACAGACAGCCTGTCTGACAGGCAAAGGATCCAGCCCTGCCAGCAGTGCTGAGAACATCCTGGGCTGGGGGAAAAGAAAGAGAAAAAAACCCCAGAAACCAGTCCAGATTTACTGCAGCACATCATTCTCCTTTCAGTCAGCCAATGGGCATTTCAGCATGATTTCAGGAGGTAAGACCATTCTCAACATCTCATAGAATCGTAGAATCGTTTAGGTTGGAAAAGACCTTTAAGATCATCAAGTCCAACCATCAGCCGTGCCCACTAAACCATGTCCATTCCAGTTGGCACAAAAGTACAGTTCAAAACCTTGGAAGTTGTCACCAAACAGGAAAGCTCTCCTGCACTTGAGGCACGGGTGGACATAACATTAACAAAATGACTGTGGGTGCATCCAGCAGCACACACTCCGTCTGTTCATGTGTTTATACCTGTGAGTCCCAAACCAGCAAACGCTTGCCTGGACCTCAGCGACATGTTTTCGCCCCGGAGTCTGTGAATGTCTTAATCATTCTGTTCCTCCTCTCCCACCCTGTGCCGTGGACACTTCCCAGTGGTGATGTGGAGCACGTCCTGCTTACTGACCGTGCACTACAGCCAGCACCTGGATGGTCCTGTTGGCCTTACTCCGCAATTAGAGGTACAGGCAAGGGGCAGGATGCAGTGCTGGTGTTGCAGAGCCGGTGTGCCAGGCTTTCCAAGCGAGAGTTGCCCGTCTCCTGTGTGAAGCCAGAGCAAAGTTATGACCACCAACGGTCCATCTGACCCCAAAGTGGGGTTAGACGCAAGCCCTGGATGCAGGCTAGATGAACACCATGGCAAGGCTGGTGTTGAAATGACACTGCCTAGTCCTAGCAGCGTTGCATTGGTAGCTCTAACAGCTCTTCACAGAGGAAGCAGTGTCAGTAGTGCCTCCTCCTCCCTTTGCAGCCGGGGAATGGAGCAGCACAAGGGAAGTGGCTCGACCGAAGCACCTCCGGCAGCTGGGTGGGAAAGCAGGAATCAAATGTGCATTTCCAGGCTATCACACTGCGCAGACTGTCCTCTTTGGGTGGGAGAGCCCAGCCTCACCAGCACAGTGACAGGGGGCAAAAGCAGTGCTGGGTTTTACCATGAGATAAAATGGCCATCTCAGCATTTCTGCAGCAGCGGTGCAGAGTGATGGCTGGGATGCTCAGGCAGGGCTGGGAGCCATGAAGTGCCCAGGGGACAGTGAGCCATCAGCTTAGTCCTTAGCAGTTGGCTCATGTTCAGGACCTGGCTTCTGCCTTACCCTCCGTTACGCCATTTCAGTGAGACCCAGGTGCTCACTGTGAGCCCCAGGATTTCTGCATGGTGCAAACAGCCTTTTGGAGCCCAGAGTCCCTTCAAAGTGCTTCCAGCCCTCCATGGCCTGACCAAGGCAGGGTTGGCTGATGCACATTCCTGTTTTGCTGTCTGCTGCTTCCACCCCAGGGGGGGAGGAGTGAGCTCCTGCCCTCCGCTGGGAGACCACGAGATGCTGGCACAGAGTGGGGTGAGCCCGGGCAGGGCTGTTCATCTGGGAAAGGAAGATCACAGCAAATAAAGTGGGAACAAAGACATCCTCGAGACCTACTGCCTTAAGACACAAGAAATTGCATGTTTTGGAGGAGGCAGAAGAGGCTGGCCTGGATCCAGAGCGGCAGAGCCTGGGTACAGCTGCCACTCCTGCTGATAAGGGCTCTGGTAAAGCTTGGCGCGGGACACTGCCTGCTGCAATCAGTGACCAATAAATTCTGCTTGTTTCAGAAAGGCTGTCACTGTAGCTGCCTTTTGCCATCATCGGGATGGTTTATCTATAAAAAGGAAGGTTGCCGTCCATGGAAGCGGTCATGGCCCAGTGTGGGGCCAAGGGATGGAAGAGTTGTGGGGCCAACAATTTAGGGCATTTTCCACCCACACCAAAGGGAACAGCCGGCTGGAAGGATGCTTGAGGGAAGAGTCCTGAGTATAGTGAAATCCCTCCCAGGCAGACAGCAAAAAACCCTCTAGTTTTTCTTCTGGGGATAAGCATGCTGCAAGGTATTGCTGCAGGCGCACTAGGGGAAAGGAGATCTCCCTTTGACCCTGCAAACTGGAAAAAAGCTACAGAAATTGCCGCTATTTGGCAAATTGTGATGAACATTTCCCCTCCCACCCTGTGCCCCCAAACCACCCCCTCAACAGACAGCCCCTGCGCTGGGAGCTCTGAGCATCCAAAAATTGCCAGCCAGGCCTCTGCCCCCAAGCCGTAAAGCAGGTGATTTTAAAATGTACTTAAAATGAACCCTTCCTTCTAAAAATGGATGAGATGGATGGATTCCCTGGAGAAACCCCAAGCAGAGCACAGGGCTGGGGCTGTCTGGGCTGTCGTGCCTTTGTCATTTGCCAAGTGCCCCTCTGCTGACTCCCAGCATACAGGGCTGCGTGCAGCGAATGCTCGTAGCGTCCTAGCCGAGATCACCCTGCCATCCTTGCAGGCACCTTCAGGGCTGTGCCTGCTTGACTGTGAGCTCGTGCCTCTGATGGCGTTATGGACCGCTGCCAGACTTGTAAACAGCCTCTGGGCCTGCCCAGCATGGCAGGTTTCCTTAAAATGTCTTTGCGGCTGACTAATCTTAAAAGTAAAAAGCCCCTGGAAGTCTTTCACAGAGAGTTTAATCTCATGCTTTTTCCTTCTGCCAGCTGATAACTGGCCTGTGGCACTAATGCAATTGCTGGAGATGAAGTGAAAAGCACTTTGAAGGAATCACGTGCCAGAACAGGACAATGTTCTCCGGTCAGGAGATGCTGCTGCCCACAGCAGTGAGTGAGGAGGAGCCGCGTAGGCTGGGGAGGGACAGAGCTGAAGGAGAAGGAAGGAAAGATAAGGTGAAGCTCAGCAAGCCCCAGGACTTGTTCATCCTTTGCTGCTTCTCTTGGTTTAGCATCTCACCTCGCACCTGGGATAGGTATTTGAAACTGCCCTCATGGGATGGTGCATCCGAGCTGCTGCGGTGCCGAGGTACCGCAGGACTGATGCCACCAGTTCACCATTCCACTCTGCTAATAAGGAATCTGGAAGCTGTGTCCACAGAGCGATTTACTGATTTTACAGCCTCCTCACTTCTTATGTCCATATTAACTGATAAAGCACGTGCATGAACCAATTTGCACATAGCAGAACTAGAGTTGCAATTAGAGAATTTAGTTTAAGGTCAGGTCACCAGTTACAGCTGAAGGCAGAGCTCAGTATCTGACTACATCACAGGCTTCTTACATGATTTTAAGTGCATCAATGCATCCTATAGTGCATCAGGACCCTGTTTTCAAAATTATACTGGTAAGAATACTTTTATTCTTTGACAGCCTCCCCTGTTAGTAGGAAACACCTTGGCTCGAGATGCCCTGTCAAGTAGGAGGGTGGAAAAAATCACCACTTTTGAGGATATAGTAACTGCAGGGAGTAATGGCATTGACCAGAGGTAAGCCTGGAATAACTTATTGAGAGTTTTATTTAGAGCACACAGGTAACAGACAAGATAGTGCTCTTCAGCTTTGTAGAGACAGTTGCCAAGAAGAAGACAAGAGGACAGACTTCATCCTGCACGCAGTGAGAGATCATCCCTGCAAGGCTGTTTCTTAGGGCTGAATTATTTTATGTGAACAAGCAATCTGATCAAGACAGCTCTACCAACAGTAGAAATGCTGCTTTGCTGGGACAGCTTATTTCTTCTGGGGTATGAGGTATGCTATATGTCAAAAGAACTCTTTTTTTCAGTATAAGCAGTATCTGCACTCAAGAATTTGTCAGTGGTAGTGCCTGATACAGCAAAGCCATCGAACTTTTGCTATGCAGACAAGGTTTTATTGCATATTTCTGCTAGCAGTCTGAAAAAATAAGAACGGTTCCCTGTTTCGTTCTGCCTTTTATTTGGCATACATCCCACTTCTGATTTGGTCAGCCTCAGAACTGTGCCCAAAGCCACCCAGTTATGAGACTAAGGGACAGTCATCAGCACCTTACAGAAATGAGGCATTCAAAATCTAAAATAAAGGAAGCGCTATGTAGTCCTCTTCTTGGAGGGCCAGCAGATAAAATTAACATTGGATGGGTTTTGCACAGTACAGCCTGGTCCTAGACTCCCGCCGGCATCAGGTGGAACTGTCCACATGGGTGACATGTCTGGCTTGTGCTCCTCACAGGACTAAAGCAAGGAATGACACTGTGCTCGAGACCCATAACTCTGAGTCGTGACTTCGAGGTGGATCCACTTTCCCTGATGACAGGGAATTGCACTAGAGATGGGAAATAGGAGAGCTTAGGCTCAGAACAGCATGGACAACTACAATGGACAATGATGATGGACAACAACTCTGAATTTCTTTGCTAGGACAGACAGGAAAGGAGGCTCTTGAATTTAAAGCATGGGGCCTAGATTTGGGAGTGATCACTCAGCCTTTGTTTCCCAGTAAGCCTCTGGTCCTTTGAGCTGTTCAGGAGAATGCCTAGAGCTGTTCAGGATGAATCCCAGGAGTGCAGGGCACCAATGCACCATTAAGAGTCTGAAAACACGGTCAAGATGGAGACTGCAGACTCTTTGAATGTCACTGCCTGTCTTCTTGGGTCTGCAGCGCATGTTCAGCCCTCAGCCTCTGGCTGCCTCTGCAATGCTGGAAACCCACAGCCCGGGAGTAGCCATGCAGGCAGCTCCACCTGCGCTTGCAGCTGCAAATACAAGTGCATGAGTATGAGATGATGCTTGTCCACTCAAAAGCAGAGGGGGGAAAGGGCCTCTTTTCCCCTTGGACAGCATCCAAAATTGCTATCTTTCCTTGTGCAGCCCAGCTCCCTCCCCAAACCCAACCAATAGCTACGTGAACTGAGATTAGGACAAGCCGTTACTAGTGTATAAAAATCCCTGGGGCAGACTTCGGCTCCACTTCCTCGTCATTGTTCAGGGAAGCCCCAGGCAAACCCTCTTGCTCGACACCATGGTGCACTGGACAGCCGAAGAGAAGCAGCTCATCACCGGCATCTGGGGCAAGGTCAATGTGGCCGACTGCGGTGCCGAGGCCCTGGCCAGGTAGGTCCAGCTCCTGGGCGTCTGCTGAGCTGCACCCTGGATAGAGAAAACCTGGCAACTGCATTTGGGAGCATTAACGTGTCTGCTGGTGTCCCCCCTCCATCTCTCCCCAGGCTGCTGATCGTCTACCCCTGGACCCAGAGGTTCTTCGCTTCCTTCGGGAACCTCTCCAGCCCCACCGCCATCATTGGCAACCCCATGGTCCGCGCCCATGGCAAGAAAGTGCTCACCTCCTTCGGGGAAGCCGTCAAGAACCTGGACAACATCAAGAAATGTTTTGCTCAGCTGAGCAAACTCCACTGCGAGAAGCTGCACGTGGACCCTGAGAACTTCAGGGTGAGCTGTACTTGGACTCCAGCCTCAGCTGGGGTTTCTGTTCTCTGGAGAGGGCTTTAGGGTGTCTGACAGTCAGTGAGACCTAGAGTGAAACCCTGAGGCTGCCTGAGCCTGGGAGCCTGCTGAGGACAGTGGTGGTGGAGGGGAAGGGCGGGGTGAATAGGCATGTTTGGGGAGAATAGAGAAGAGTTATGGCACTGGGAGCTGTGAGAGGAGAGACCCAGGCAGGTGGGATCGATGGGGATGAAACACAGAGTCCAATACGTGCTGGTAGCAAGCAACGTTGGCTTGGAGCAGCCAGAGACCAGAAGGGAAGAAACTGAGACAGGGTTTGGAGGGAGGAGCTGAGCCTAGCTATGATGGAGTGGTTAAGCCAGGAGAGAAAATAAACGCAGCCACTTCAGCAGAAGGAGGGGATCTGAGCCAAGAGAAAGCAGGGGTGGGTAGGGATATGAAAGGAAAGGATAAACCCAGTCGAAGCAGAGGGAGGACACTGCACAGCAGGCAAAGGAAGGTGTCTGGGTAGGTGGATCCTGGTGAGTGCCAGAGATGCAGGCTGTGCAAGGGGCCTGGTCCTCTGCACGGGGCTGTGATGAATCTGTTCCTTGCTTTGTGATGAATTCCCCAATAATCGGTGTCCATGTGCGAACCTGGGTGGTGTGATGGGNCACTGGGCTGACGGCTTCTCCTCCCTCCATTGCCAGCTCCTGGGTGACATCCTCATCATTGTCCTGGCCAGCCACTTCGGCAAGGACTTCACCCCCGCCTGCCAGTCCGCCTGGCAGAAGATGGTCCGTGTGGTGGCCCATGCGCTGGCCCACGAGTACCACTGAGCCTCTCGCAAGCTTTTGTGCCCGGAGATGCTCCCGGCTCACGGGGAAGCATCCTCTGGTTCTGCTGGTCTCTGATTGCCAAATAAACACCAACTGCTTCAGCCATGCAGCAGTGTCTGCCTGTCTGTGGGAATGGGGTGGGGGACACCCCAGGGTGCTGGGGAACAGGATGCTCGCACACACGGGGTAGCATGAGCAACGGTCTTGTCTATGAATTCATGCAAGTGAGACTCATCTAAGCTGGAGAATCCAGGGGAACATTCAAGACAAAAAACAAACAAACACACTACAAAATACAAACAGAAATACTCCGGTGCTTTTTTGAGACATCGGGTAACATCATTACTGATGTACATTGCATCATTCGGTTTAATGGTTTAAGTCTTTCACTGATTAAGTGGAACAAAACTTCATACAAAAACGTGCAGTGGGAGAAGTGGCAGTGAAATTAGGTCCATCGTTTGTAACTTCCTTCATGGAAGGAAAAATGCTTTTTTGGTTGTTTTTTGTCTAAACCATTATAATGTCAGATTATTAAAGGCAGAATGTAACAGACACAACTATCTATTATGGAAAAAAATATGCCAAGAATTGTAATTTCATGTACAGGAAGGACAGAGCAGCTGCTTTCTCTGGCCCTACATCTAACTTTCCACAAGCAAAATGAAATTCCCTGAACAGCCTCCATGCCGTGCAGGGGACCGTGGCCCTCACCATCCTCCTGTCCTCTTTTCAGACTCGCAGCATCCCCGCAGCACCGAGAGCAGCTCAGGGACACATTTGGGGCTTCTGGGTGGTGAATTCCTCCTCCCCCTTATCAGGGAGAAGGCGGAGTGAATGGCTCCAGAGCATGTCTGCAGTAAACACTGCACTGTTCAGCGTGGAGGGCTGAGGAACAGCGTCACCTCGCAGGCCTGACCCCAGGGTCCTTTGGCCAAGCCACCTCCTGAGGTGAGCAGGCAGCGGAGAACCGGTGCAGCCATCGGAAATGACGGCAGCCCGCAGCCCACGGCCAATGCAAACACGTTGCTCCATGGTTGTCCAGACCCCGCTGGACCGGCTGGCATTCCAGTGTGCTGCCTGGGTCCGGCCCCAGGAGCTCCAGCCCCAGCCCCAGCGCCTGCATCCCACCCCACCACCTCCAGCCCACTCTGCTGGGAGCAGGAGCAGATGTGCAGCCCCAGGAGACCCAGGTGCCTCTGCCACCCCTCAGGAGGACCACTGCTCCTCCGGCTGCCAAACCACTCGGTCAGGCACTGCCTCCTGCTGCCCATCGGCACAGACCCCAGTATACCCAGTCTTCCCCACCTCTCCTGGGGCCCCTGCGAGCTAATGCCCTGCAGGCAATCGGTGTGCCCTGTGTTGTAAGGGTTCCCTTTCAGCCTTGCTTGATCTTTGCTAACAGCCTCTTCGCGACAGGAGCTCCAACTGCAAGCCACTGCCCATGGTTTTCTTGGTGTTACCCTGAAGTTAGCACACTGTTAAATAGCTGATAGGAAAGGACAAGGAGAACCCAAAGCCTGACAGGTCCTGCAGGAGGAGGACAAAGAGAAAGGCTGTGTTCGGGGGGAGGACCCAACAGCCCCAAGCTCAAGTCTTCTGCCACACAGCCATGCAGCCCACTGTGGGTCGCACCATCCGAGGGGCACCAAGCCTTGCACGCACCTTCCTCTGAGGGCTTATGTGGGACTTGCAGGGTGCCGTGCTCGGGCTTTGCGTGGAGGTAAATGCCACCCTTCAGCAGGGAGCTGCAGAGCTGGAAATCAAAGACAGGGGGAGGGTGGCCCGGCAGCCCGTCCCGGTGGTGGATCTGGGCATCTTGCCCTGGGGCCCCACCCTGACGCCGTGTCCCCTCCCTTGGGGTGCCAGGGCTGTGGGCCCCCCCCCAGGGGCCCAGCCAATGGAGGGGTGCACGGGGAAAAGGAGGGGCCCAGCATAGCGTATAAAAATGGGGACAGGGAGAGCCACTCACCAGCGTGCGATCCCCTTGGGAGCAAGAGCCGAGACTTCCTCCGTACCTGCCGGCATCCACACGCTACCCTCCACCTGACACCATGGTGCACTGGTCAGCCGAAGAGAAGCAGCTCATCACCGGCCTCTGGGGCAAGGTCAATGTGGCCGACTGCGGTGCCGAGGCCCTGGCCAGGTAGGTCCAGCTCCCTGGCATCTACTCAGCTGCACCCTGGATAGAGAAACCCTGGCAACTGCATTTGGGAGCATTAACGTGTCTGTGTCTGCTTGTGTCTCCCCTCCATCTCTCCCCAGGCTGCTGATCGTCTACCCCTGGACCCAGAGGTTCTTCGCTTCCTTCGGGAACCTCTCCAGCCCCACCGCCATCATTGGCAACCCCATGGTCCGCGCCCATGGCAAGAAAGTGCTCACCTCCTTCGGGGAAGCCGTCAAGAACCTGGACAACATCAAGAACACCTTCGCCCAGCTGTCTGAGCTGCACTGCGACAAGCTGCATGTGGACCCCGAGAACTTCAGGGTGAGCTGTGCTCCTGACCGGGGGACCCGTCCTCACCACTGCGTCTCTGCGGGCAGTTTCTCCCCTAATCCTGAGCCCTGCCGTGTGAGGGATTTACCCTAGAAATGCCAGTGCAGGAGGAAGAGGGGCTGGTGGTTGGGATGGCAGGGAGATGCAGGAGAGGGAAGCGACCAACCTGCATCTTGGTGAGAAAGCACCGAAGGGGCTGAGAGGTGATGGTTATGGAGAGGCCATCTGGAGGGTGCAAGCGAGGACGACCAGGTGGCGAGGAGGTGGTTTCAGTGTGGAAAGGGAGGGGGAGAGTGAAGTGAAAGCAGTTGTTGAGCAGGAAGAGGTTTGAGCCAAGGGGAAAGTGAAGGAACAAGAGTAAAGCTTGGCACGGACAAGAAAGGAGAGATGAGTGAGGAGCAAGAGATGCAGCTAGATGCCAAAAGCAAAAGAGGAATGGGACCTAGAGGGAGGGAAAACTTTGGCTCCCGTGTCTCTGCAGCTGAGAGATTCCCGGTGGGGAAGTAACTCCGACATTTGTCACGGGGGCTGGCAGAGATCCCCCCCGCGTCAGCATGAGCTCATTGTTCATGCCAGGGTGCTTTGCAGTGCTGAGTGCCGGCTCCCTGCCGTGCAGCAGATGCTCAGCTGTGTCTTCTGCTCAGGAGAAACTCCCAAACGAAGCCAGAAGGGAGAAAGAAAAATTTAATCAACAAAATTTCTGGAGACTTTTTGGTTACTCTTCCCATAGCAGTAGCAGAACCTGAATCTTTTGGGTAAGAGCAGAGAACAAGTTTAAGGTACATCTTAAAAAGGACTCCAGGGAGATTTTTAAGCCTACAAAACGCCCAGAGGTTTCCCTGGGTCTAATGCGAGTGCTGGCATGGGGATCTGCAGGCTCCTGGGCATTGCTAACCTGAGGGTGCTCTTGTCCCCCCAGCTCCTGGGTGACATCCTGATCGTCGTCCTGGCCGCCCACTTCACCAAGGATTTCACTGCCGACTGCCAGGCTGCCTGGCAAAAGCTGGTCCGTGTGGTGGCCCACGCTCTGGCCCGCAAGTACCACTAAAGCGTCAGCAGAAAAGCCCCGGCAGCATCCTCTAGCTGCGTGTCATGCACCGGCTGACATGCTGCTCTGGAGCTGACAGCTTTTAAAGAAAAGCTCATCCAAAAAGCTGACAGCCAAATAAAGCTCATCCTGTGAAGTCTCCACTGAGTCTGTGTGTCCCTGAGAGGCTGGAGGGGTTGTGGGCACGGGGGACCTGGGGCACCCACAGGTGGACCGGGGTGTAAGCTTGAGACGGGCAGGCATTTGGGTCCCAGAAAATACCACGTCCCTTTGTTCTGTGTGTTTTTGGGGGGGTTGTGTGGGATTTGCCTCCGGAAATCGTACTTACGGAGTGTTGGTAGCAGCCAAGTGCAGCCCTGCTACCTCTGCGGTCACACATTGGGAAGCCTGCACTGAGGAACTAGTCGGTATTTTACTGTGAAACCTGCATGTTTTCTTGCAGGCAAGGGGAACCTGGAGGATTCATATTTTTTAGGGAGGGTAAACAAAGTGAAGACTTTAATCTACCCTGGCTCATTCCTGGCATAAAGCCTACAAGAAATTAGCTGACTCATACTGGCCAAGCAGCCAGCTGGGTGGGGGTAGGTTTTAGATAAACATTTTTTTATCAAGACCTCTCCAGACTTTGTTTATGCACTTCTTTTTCACCCTGTGCCGCCCATCCTGCAATTATGGGGGGCCCAATCCTGCTAATAGTGGTGACTATTAATTTCCTGGATGTGAGTATCAATCTATGCTCTGTGCACAGTGTTTTGGGTGTTTGTCTGCAGAGCAGGACTCTCTAGGGTAGAGTTTGTTCCTGGCATGGGAAGCACCGTCTGCCCCATCTGAACTGAGCATGATGCAGTAAAAGCAATGTTTAGCTGAAAGGACACGCTAACTTCTTAAAGGGAAAAAAGAGGGCATAGCTATATATCCCAGTATCTCTGACATCTTGTTTGCACTGTCCTAGCCCTGCGTCATCCACATTTGCGGGCATCCCGATCGCTGACCCTGACCCACTGGAGGGTATCAAAAGCCCTCTGTGACCCATAAACGTCCCTTCTCACACACATTACTTGAAGGAAAAGGCATTTTGTTTCTGGTGTCAAGGCAGACACTGAGAAGGTGAGAAGATGATTTGTATTAAGTCCCAAAGTGCTCTCCTCCCTGCAGGGAGTCTGGGCAGGCACAGAGTGCGGTGTCTTGGTTCGGTGTCCAGGGCCACAAAAAAAAAAAGATTCTTATACGATTTTTCATAGGTTTCATGATAGGTATTATTTGTAGACTTTTGTATGAACATGATTGTTCGTAGACTTCAGGCAGAAATGACTGAATTGTTTGAACAAGAAGGTCTCCTCCTGTGAGCGAGGTGTCTGCGGATAGAAATGAGCCGAGCAGACCTCTCAGGTTAGACCCTACAGGTCAGCACAGCAGGGAAGGGCTGGGCTTTTCCCACTGTGGGGGTTCCTGCTGGGGTACCCCTTCCCGGGAGCAGGGACAAGGGTTTCCATGCCCTGCACCCGGCAGCATGGCAAGATGGGTATGGTGCCGGCTGGTGCTGCCCGGGTCTTCGCTCCCTGTCCCAAGCCCCAGCTGGGGGATGACACCCCGGTCCCTGTCCCCCAGCAAACAGATCCTGCAGGATGTCCTCTCCCTGTGCTGCTTTGCCTGCTCCCATTTTCTCTCTGCAGCAGAACGGCACTGCAGGAGCTGACAACCCCCCGGGCAATGCCTGGTGCAGCGCAGCATTGACAGCACCCGCAGGTCCTGGAGAGGCCGATAAAGCGGTGCAGGAGGGTGGGCACTGGCAGCAGCTCGGTGGCATTTTGCCTGCGTGTTCCCTCACCCATGCATGCACCCAGGCAGTGCTCAGCTTGATTTGTCATCATGCTCCAGCACACCAGCCCGCGTGCACTAGATTTTCTTGAGAAAAGGCAGATGTAGGCAACTCTAATGAAGATTATTCATCCCTATTCCATTGAAAAAAGTCTACAACTAAAGGGGGAAAGAGATATTACCAGGCTGAAAATGTCCCTCTATTTTCTTTCTTTTAATTGATTTTCCTCCTATTCCTGTATTTTCAATAAAAGGCCAGGAAGACACTTAGCAGGAGGTGGTCCATGGAGGAAGGCAAGCCCCCATGACTAGAGAGGAGCTTGGTCAGCTCTTTAGCTCTGCTGCAGCCTGGCTGTCCAAACAACCCACCTTTTACTTGGTCACTAGTCCAACAGGACCCAGCGCCTCTTACTCAGCTCAATCCAAATCCTATGGAAAACAACAGGAAGACAGTGGATTGCCTCAGGTGCCTTGGGATCAGGATCAACGCCCCTGCACTTTCAGCGAGGACAGTGTTTCTTGGGCTTTTATGGAGAAAATAAAACAGGAGAGCCCCCTCATGCAAGGGCATTGCTCCTGGCAAGGGTGCATCACCCCAAGTGTGCGGTGCAGGTATCTGTACGGTTTGCTGGTGGCAAACCCCTCTGGGTTGCTCTGCCACGGGCTGCATTTCGGCAGAGGCATTCGTCATTTTGCCGATAGAGACTAAGGCAAGGCAGAGTCCAGCATTTGGGAGAGCCAAGGCGCAAGGCTCACACCCCATTGAGACCCACGCACACACCTTAAATCGTGATGGACTATTGCCCAGTGGCTTGTGCAGTCCTTTCTCTGCAAAGGGACCCACGTCTACGAGGTGAAATGGAGAACTGACCTGCCTGCACAGAGGGGAAGGGATAAAGCTCTTGAGCGCAGGATAACCAGAGGCCCCTTCTCAGCGTACCACACCCTGGCCATCCCCTTCTGCTCCTGCGCTGGTGGGGACCCCCACCCCGGCCCCAGCCAATGACCCTGCGGTGCAGGACGGGGAGGAGCTGCCGGCAGTGGATAAAAGCCTCCGCGGGGTCCACAGCTCAGCTACGGGGTCTGTGTCCGCCTGCAGCTCCGAGCAAAGCCGCCTGCCGCCATGGTGCACTGGTCAGCCGAAGAGAAGCAGCTCATCACCAGCGTCTGGAGCAAGATCAACGTGGAGGAATGCGGTGCCGAGGCCCTGGCCAGGTAGGTCCAGCTCCCGGGTGTCTGCTCAGCTGCACCCTGGATAGAGAAACCCTGGCAACTGCATTTGGGAGCATTAACGTGTCTGTGTCTGCTGGTGTCCCCCCTCCATCTCTCCCCAGGCTGCTGATCGTCTACCCCTGGACCCAGAGGTTCTTCGCTTCCTTCGGGAACCTCTCCAGCCCCACCGCCATCATTGGCAACCCCAAGGTCCGTGCCCACGGCAGGAAAGTGCTCACCTCCTTCGGGGAAGCCGTCAAGAACCTGGACAACATTAAGGCGACCTACGCCAAGCTGTCTGAGCTGCACTGCGAGAAGCTGCACGTGGACCCGGAGAACTTCAGGGTGAGCTGTGTCTGCAGTCCCAGCCCCTTTCCTATGTCGTGTGGGGAAATTCAGGTTTTGCTTTGAAACTGGGGGTATTGCCTCCAACAACGCTGTCTAGGGGTACTTTCTTTGACTGCTGGAGGCAGTCCCTGTGTAGTACCCAAGAGAGGTGATGGCTTGTGCAGGACTGTTTGCAAGAGTGTGCGTGACTTTCACACTAAAAAGTCCCATTTTTTAGTACCAGCACAGAAATGGGGAGGAGAAGATATTGGGAGATTGTTACCTGAAGGAGATCTGGTTGGGCCCAAAAGAAACAAACCTGGGGGCAGGTGCAGCATGGACTGGAGGAGTCAGAGGCAGAGGGGAGCTAAGCAGAGCATTTAAGGAAATCATAGCTCCTATAGCAAGATAAGCAGCTAGCATGCTCGAAAAACACACAGCAGGTTTCTGCCTTGTCTAGCATGGGCTGCCTGTCTGGATGGGAAACTTCCTCTTCCACCAACACTTTCAAATATAAATGGCTCATTTTCTTCATTTACATCTAAAGAGAAAAATCAAAAAACCCAGCGTTTTGCAGGGCAGGTCCCAGGCCAAATTGCTTTAGCATCCAAAAAATGGGGGAAAATGGTTTTAAGGTTCTTTCTTTCTTTCTTTCTTTTTTTTTTTTTTTTTAAGAATGAAGCAAATATTGTTTTCCCCAAACACAGAGCTTTCTAATGGAAAGACTGAGGATTTTGTTGTAGCAGTTCCAGGGGATGGGGAGTGAGCCAGTCCCGATAACCAGACCTGCAGCCTGAGGGCCACTCCGATGAGGCAAGGGGGCTGAGGAGGAAGAGGAGGAGTGTGCAGCACGTAAGAGTCCTTTCAAGAGGAGAACTCAGCCTCAGGGAGAAGTCAGGAGAAAGGAGACGCAGCCTGTGGGTTGCAGCGTTGTGTCTGGGGAGGACGGGAAGGAGAGGGACCAGAGGGAAGTCTGCAGCAGGAAAACCAGGCAGACGGAGAGCTTGCATAAAGGAAGAAGCTGTCTAGAGCTAAAACCGTGCCAGGACAGGGCAGGTTTGGTGGAGTTGCGTGCAGCAAGAAACAGAGCCTTCTTCGAGAGGTTGTGGGTCCAACAGCTCAGCCCCAGCTCAGGGATGTCCGGTCCCTGCTCCATGGTCTGCTGTGGCACAACAGTTCAAGCAGCACTAACCCTGTCTCTTTTCCTCTTTCTCCTCCAGCTCCTTGGAGACATCCTTATCATTGTCCTGGCCTCCCACTTCGCCAGGGATTTCACCCCTGCTTGCCAGTTTGCCTGGCAAAAGCTGGTCAGTGTGGTGGCTCACGCTCTGGCCCGCAAGTACCACTGAGCGTCCCGGGACCGGCCGTGCGAGGAAGAGCCCCTGCTCTGCCACAAGCACCCCTGAGCACAGGGAGATGCCCTTTGGGTATTGACAGGCTGTAACCACCAAATAAATGCCTCCCAGCACCATGTCTGCAGTGTCTCTGTCTCTGTGCTGGGGGGGG
>VYZV01008694.1:230662-258230 GCA_013401275.1 Pandion haliaetus
CTGCCCCGCTCCCCTCCCCTGGCTGCAGGGGGACAGCCTGCCGTCTCCCCACGGGCTGCAGGGCCATCAGCCTCCTCAGGCGCCCCTCCTCCCCCTCCTTCTTCACTGACCTCGGGATCTGCAGAGGGGTTCCTCTCACGTTCCCCAACCCCCCCACACTGCAGGTTCCCCTTCTTCAATCTGTTCTCCCAGAGGCGCTGCCACCATCACTGATGGGCTCGGCCTGGGCCAGAAGCGGGTCCAAGTTTTTGGAGCCAGGGATGCTTCCAGCAGCTTCTTAGAGGAGCCACGTCTGCAGCCCCCTCCCCCGCTACCAAAGAAAACCCCTGCACCACACAAACCCATAACAGCTCCTCACTGTGAGCCCTAGCCTGATGACACCTACCCTGGGGGTGGTCAGAATGGATGTGTACTGCAAGGGATTGTAGATGGCCATGAAGCGATTGAAGGCCATGGCCCACAGCACCCCAGGGTGCAGGGTGGAGAAGCAGTGAATGAAGAACATCTGGGCAAGGCAGGCATCAGAACTCCAGTGAATCAAAGGACAGCACGCTCAGCACTGTGGGGAACGTACAAAGAGACACACCAAGCTCTGCAATCGCCAGCATGCACAGAAAGAGGTACATGGGCTCATGGAGGCTGTGCTCTGCTTTGATGACAAAGAGGATTGCACTATTTCCCAGGATGGAAATAACATACATGCAACAGAAAGGAATGGCAAGCCACACGTTCCCCCTTTCCATTCCTGGGATCCCTGTTAGAAGGAAGGTAGAAGGTCTAAGGAAGCTACTGTTGGTCATTTTCCTAGTGCAGCAGCTTCACCCTGTCAAAGATCAAGCAGCAGACCCCACTCATCTTACAAAGGAATTCACGGAAATTATAAAAGAGTAATCATGCCATAAAGCAAAGCTTTCTTCCCATCTCACTGCAGTGGTGGGGAGCCAGGCTTCTAAGTTTGCTGAGACAGCAAGAGAGCATTTTGCCTTTGTGATCAGTTCTTGGCATGGCAAACTACAGCTCCCAAAAGTCAGAAAGCTTATGGCGATGGAGGGACGCAGTACCTAGTTGCTGGTTGAATTGTGGGCGTCTCTATGCCAGAACACAGAGAGCTGTTTACTAGGTTGACAGATGTGATACTCTATTGGCTCTGTTGCACCAGAGGGCAAAAAGACTTGAGAGGTGGCATCCTGGATGAAGGGTGCAAGCAGACTTGTATCTCAAACAGGAAGCCCACGTCTGGACTTGGGAGTCATGGAGGGAGTTCTCTGGTCCTTGCTCTGGCTTTTCTTCGTCCTGCAGAAGAGCAAGAGAAGGAGCACCGTGCAGATAACTAGGCCTGTGCTCTGACATTGCCAGGTGAGTCCCTCACCTGGATATCTGAGTATGGCTTCCCATGCTTTATGAATGGGATTCCCATATCCCTTCTGTGCAGGTGTTGCAGAACACATTTTCTCTGCTGGCTGTGAGCTTCATCCTCATTTTAGATCTCTCTTGTTTTCTTTTTTTTTTTTTTTAAAAAATTCTTTGCAACTATGTTTTCTTTCTTTCTGTGAATGAATATCAGACTTGGTAATCTTTTCCGTCCCAAAAAATAACCTTGGCAGCAAAGACCTGGTATAAGTGCCTTTGCACCAAGTGGTTTCTGCATCTTCAAGAGCTGAGCACGCAGACAGTGCAGCAACATTTTGCAGGATCCAGCCAACAAGCATTCACCAGCATGCTGCCAAAAAGCAACACTGTGAACATCTGCTAGCCCACCAGTGAAAGATTTTGGACTTGGATATTCTCCTATGTACAAATGCAAGTGCTCTTTTCCAGGATAAATGAAGTCAACAATAAGCAAATCACCCTCTCACAGGGAGGAGAGCTCTGGCAGCTCCCTGTGGTGTACAGGAACCACTTCTGCATGCTGATAAGAGAAGATTCCAGTCCTGCTGACCCACCTTGCCAAGCTGTAACACAGGCAAGGATTGTTCTTCCTTACAGGTGCCCCTCACCTGGGTGCAGGTGCCTGCTGTGTAGGTATCAGCGTATCAGCTGGTTGTCTGGACCCTGCCAATCACACTGGGGAACAGGCACTGCCAGAAGGCAGTTTGTCTCACCCCGGTGTCTACCCTGGTCAGATAAACGGTGTGTGCAGCCCCCTGACAAGAAAAGGGTCTAAGGGTAACAAGCTCTTCATTACATGCGCATCCTCCCTTTAAAACTAATAATCACTTTAACACTAATAGTACAGTAACACTGACTGAAATTTTCTAACAGCTGACATATGAAAAGCAGCCCAGAAAAAGCAGATCACTTTGCCTTAAATATGGAGCGATACCTAAATATGAGCTGCCTGAACATCTTGCCTCCAGGCTGCTAGTGAATGCATCCTTGTATCACCACTCCACAAAATCCCCCAGGACTCCCAGGCTCCCCGGATACTTCTGCTTCTGTTTTTCTTTTTTTGGTTGATCCACTTTCTCAAAGGACATGATGCAAACACACTATTAAGAGTGAAACCCAGTGTCAAGTGGGAGGCTGCTGTGGAATTGTCTTGGGTTAGCACCAGGAGCTAAACAGGACTAGAAACTAGGTGTGACAAAGCAGGACTTGAATGGGGTGTTGGTTTCTGGCTTCAACACAGAGACATCAGACAGGAGGAAACTTTCATGGGAGACCCTCTGTAGGGGTGAGAAGGACAGATGTGAACCTACCAAGAGGGGAGAGCGATGGTGGCAAGATCTCCCTTGCCTGGCAGCTGTGGCCTCAGGCACCATTGTCAGGAGATGAAACTCCTGAAAACACTGGGCTACCCATCAAAATGGTCAGGTTTGGCCCTTTTCAGCAATGGAACCGTTTGTTGCCTTTGGATTTCAAAGCACCACCCCAAAGTTGTACACCCACTTGCCCCATGAAACTGTGCGTGTGTCCCTGCTTTGGGTACAGACCTCCTCAGCTTTCCCACCACCTTCTCCAGGCAGCTCACATGCAGCATTAGCATTGACTGGAGGGTACTGGTGACCCCCTCCCACCCTAGCAACCACCCCATCCATACTGTGTAATGATCCAGACGTCACAGACGGCTGTATTTATTTCCAGAGAAGGGAATCCTGGAGTAGGAGCCTAAGCTGTTGGTGCTGAGTGTCTGATAGTATGTGGCAGTGATGGCTTGTATGCACCCACCTCATAGGTCGCAAGGAGCTGCATGAATCAGCCAGTCACCTTTGGACATATCTGACCAGCAGCGATCCCCTGCTCTCATTTCTTACTTAAAAAAGGCATCTCTTCGAAGACGTCTCCAATTGCCACTGGAGGAGACAACGTGGTGGAATGGATGGCCATTGGTCATGAGGGCAGCTCCCATGTTCTTAATGAAAATGAAAACAACAACATTTTTTGTGGAGCCTGCAGAAAAATGGGGGTTCTACCTCGCCAGAGTGGTGGCGGGTGAGCATCAGGCCACAAGAAATGGTGCAGCCCTGCTTTATGAAGTGGGTGCTCCGAGACCAGCTCTTAGACAAACTGCAGTCATCTCTCTCCTCCTTTGGCTTCCCCTGCCTCTCATCCATGGTCTGTGAAAAGCTACTTCTGTTTTACCTGAAGAAACAGGATGAATTGAGTTGAAATTTAAATATTCTACTGAAATAGTGCCAAAAATATATTAATTTCCCATTTTGTCTGCAGCCTAACACCTGCCTTGCTTCAGCAGAAGTGCATGTTCTCTTCCTGGGGCTCCCCCTCCTGCTTCCCCACTGGTAGGGAGCTCACAGAGATAGCAGAGCCTGGAGGCTCCTCATGGGTGGTCACAATAGTCAGGGCTGCTTAGGAAGATAGGGAGCTCCAAGAAATGCCAGGCCAGGTCAGAGATCTCCTCTCCATCCATTAGTGCTTTTCAGTTTGCACTAATAATAGAGCAAAAGTCCATAATGAGCTTGAGTTTCATAACTTGAGTTTGGGTCGTCTAACCTTCACCTCATTCTGCTGCCTACCTTTTTCAGATACAGAGCAGTGATTTTGTAAAACATGTTTACCTGTTTATTGGGATAGTTGACTTATATCAGTATAATGCAATCCTGTTAGCAATGATCTGCCTGTGATAGGTCACTCCAAATAATTGCATCAGCAAGGATTTCTGATATTTTTGAAAGGGTTTATGTTTACATAGGACTTCTGGAATTTGCTAGCATAGGATTATTGTAGGTTTTGCTTTCCTTACAACAAAAAAAAGGTTAATGCTTAAAATAATTGAATTCTACCCATTTCCTTCTACAAGGACGGTCATCAGTCCCATCTGACCACCTCCCATAGAATCACAGAATCATTCAGGTTGGAAAAGACCTTTAAGACCATGAAGTCCAACTGTAACCTAACACTGCCAAGTCCACCACCAAACCATATCCCTAAGCACCACATCTACTGGTCTTTTAAATACCGTTACACAGTCCAGGGAATACTCTTCATACAATGAAAGCTGCTGCAGGAAGATCTTTTGGAGATATTCAGCCTTACAGTGTAAATATTTTAATCATGAGAGGATATTTTTTTTAATAGAGAATTTTAACAGTGAGGAGTTTAACTTCTGGAAGGAGTGAACTCTCTATCTCCCAGTGGTGTAGAAGCCAGACTGAATGTCTTTGTGCCAAGTTTCATCACACAATGGCTGAAACCTCCTGGACAGTGATAATGCAAGAGACAATCTAGTGATTTCTGCAAGAATGCATTGCTTAAGCTCCAGGCATTGAGGAAGGGTTCCTTCGTGAACAAATAGTTACAGCGTAACTCCTGTTAAATTTACCAGCATCTTCAGTAAATTATGAGTACAGTTTGAGGCACATACAGATGGGTCATGTTCCTTTTTGCTGGAAGAGGAGGACCACCCTGTCCCAGAGCTTCTTGGTTCTCACCCCATAAACAATGGGGTTTAACATGGGGGGCACTAGCAGGTAGAGATTGGCCACCATTATATGGATGTGGGGAGGGATGCTCTGCCCAAACCGGTGGGTGAGGAACGTGAAGAGGGCAGGGACGTAAAAGGCAAGGATGACACAGACATGGGATGCACAAGTGCTGAAGGCTTTAAGTCGTGCCTGCGTGGATGACAGCCTCATTACAACCCGCAGGATCATGGTGTAGGACAGAGAGATCAGGATTATGTCAGATCCTGTCACTACAAAAGCCACGAAGAGGCCATAAATGACATTGACTTTGGTGTCCCCACATGCCAGCTTCACCACGGCCATGTGCTCGCAGTAGGAGTGGGAGATGATGTGATGCTGGCAGAAGGGCATCCTGCAGAGGAGGAAGCAGAAGGGACTCACCAGGAGGACCCCACGCACCAGCACCAGGCTCCCGAGGGCCATGACCACCGGCACAGAGAGGATGCTGGAGTGCTGCAGCGGGCGGCAAATAGCAATGTAGCGATCCAAGGCCATGGCCATGAGCATGCCTGACTCCACCGACGAGAAGGTATGGATGAAGAACAACTGAACAAGGCAAGAGAGAAACCCAATCTCCCAGGAGCGCAACCAGAAGATGCCAAGCATTTTTGGTAGCGTGGATGTTGATAGGACCAGGTCAGTGAAGGCCAGCATGGCCAGGAAGAGGTACATGGGCTCATGCAAGCTTGGCTCTGCCTTTATAATGAGGAGAAGGGTGATGTTCCCCAGCACAGCAATGGCATACATGATGCAGAAGGGGAAGGCAATCCAGAACTGCTCCTCCTCCAGCCCAGGGATACCAACGAGTAGGAAATAGGGAGGGTGGGAGAAGGCAGTAGAGTTCAGAGACATTAAATCCTTCTTGTCTCTTGCCTACGCTGAGGGCTCTTGTGTCCTGTAAAAAAACATCAGACACCCTCGACCTGATTTGGTCAGTGGCAAACAGAGATTGGCATGAGGTACGGTCTAGAAGCTCAATATCCCCACACAGCCAGTCATCCCTGTGGCAGCTGCTTGCACTGGTTCAGGAGAGCACTTCTGAAGCAAGTGTCCTGCCAGTTTCCATTGAAAGTGCCCTGTCCCACTTGGTGGAGTGGTCCAGGAGCATGCAGACTGGATTCCTCCTGGATCAAACTGAGCAGGAAGACTGCCCAAGGTGCTCACCTGATACTCTCCAGTGTGCAAAGGGTGTCCAGCCCAGGAGACCAGATTAAAACTGGTCTGAAGTAAACCTTCTTGAAATGTGCGTCGTGGGGATATGAAGTCATTAGTGCCAGCCCTATAGCTCTACAGAAGCTTTTAACAGCACTGTGCTGCTTGCCAGCCTAAACAGAGGCAACGAGTGCTTGCCTCAGTCAAGAAACATCCAATTTCAGGGCAAAAAACTGAGCCAGTGCCACAGTATTTGGACACCCCCCCACATAAATGCAGTGCTCCAGTGATGTCCATTCTCCCCCAAAAAAAGACTGCAGCTCAGTCAGCCCTTACACATTGCTCAGCTCATGGGTTTTTTCCCTAATACCAGGGAAAAAGGATTCCTTGAACAGCCCTGCAGCACAGATTAGGCCAATGTTCCTCACCTGATAAGACCCTTCAGAAACCTTCCTGGGGCTGACCGCACTTGTGCTGAAGAGCTACAGAGAGCAAAGGGATAGAGGAGATCACAGCAGCTTCCCTGAAGAGAGCTAGGCTTTTCCTCCCCGAGGGTCCGGTGCTAGCCGAGCTGGCCCCAGCCGCAGGCTCTGCTCCTGCTGCATCCGGAGGGAGATTTCACACCGCGACCACCGCAGCGCAGCCCGGCATGGCCACCAGTCACCAGCTGGAGCTGGGCAGTCGGGGTTGTGCTTGAAACCTTACAGATACATATGGCGTGGGGTCACCTGCACTCTGGGAGAGATTTCCTGGGGTTTTTTTCCATGTAAAGGCTGTAAACATCCTAGGAACAGAAATTCCTGATACTTTTCTTTCTGCATTCCACCTCCTTCCTGCCAGCTGCCTCTGCTGGTGCTGTTTTACCTAAAACTTCATTCTTCCATGGTGAACGCCAGAACAGGAAACACAATTCCCAGGCAAAGGCAATGTGAGAGCAGGAGCATGCCTGCAAGCTCCACGAACTCGTGGCTGTTCAACACTTGCTGCTGCTGCCCAGGAAGAGTGATGGCATAAAAGGCTGTGCTGCAGAGCAATAAATTGCTCCCCAAACCCTAAATACTCACCTGCCTCCTGCAGGTTTCCACGCAGGGACTCTGCACTGCAGAGACCAGGAGATATTTGCCAGTCTGACAGATAAATCCCACAGGGAGCTCTGCATTTCCCCTCCTACTTAAGGTGTAACTAGAGAGAAACAGACAGTTTTTAACCCCCCAGTGCTGATGACCTCATAGGCACACTGCATCTTGCCCAGTTTTGTACCTGTTTTCTTGCAATATGTTTATTTGGAGGAGACTTAAGAACAATGGGACAGTTCAAGCTTAAATCACAGGACTGGGTTTGTAATTAAAACTGCAGCAGCATGAATTATGAAGCACTTGCCAAATAACAGCAATCTATCCTTTCTCTGCTATTTTTCTTCCATAGCTCTAATACAGACTTAGACAGGGAAGTCAGCAACATCATCCCCATTACATAGATGGAGAATGGTGAAATAATGAGAGGCAGATTTGGGAGCCCTCTGCATGTTTGCTAAGAAACTCTCACTTCTGTGTGGCACACTGCACCTCCCTGTGCTGTTTTTGTGGCGTTCATGCAATATAGCATCTCTGTGCCAAACCACTGGCAATGCCAGTTTCAATTAAAAAGCAAGTTGTGCAAATAAAACCCTCTTCCTTTATTGGAGACCCAGATCAAACCCCAAGGCAGCCTACTGAGAGAGTCTGGGGCAGTAGAAATGCCAGAGTGTGCAAAGACACTGGGTCCCCAGGTCCAATCCCAGGAGTACTTGGAGAGAGAGGAGGAGGAGAGGAGAGGAGAGGAGAGGAGAGGAGACATTGCTTGGAGATCCCGCAGGAGATTGTCCAGGAGATCTCCAACAACTGCTCCAGCCCCATGCAACTCCTCGTTGCCTCCATTGCCATCTCCAGGCTCCTGTGACTCCCAATCCTCTCCCCACTGCTGTGCAAACCACACTCCCATCCTGTCCTGTGAGAATCCCACACAGTTTTCATCCACACCCAGAAGAAATTCATCATGCCTCCCCGCTCTGAGGCTCTATTAACTGTATTTCTGAGAAATAGATGGCTAGGAAATATAATACAGCATTTTCAGGATGGTTCATTCATTTTTATTTATTAATTTTTCTCTCAGCACAAAAGGAAAAAAAAAATAAGGAACATATGGCGAATGAGCAGGAGCCATTTCTCAACGCCATGGCCATCTAAAAGAGTTTAGATTCATAACGCACCTCTGAAAAATTCACTCACACTTCTCAAATCACATTAGGCAGCTACAGATTGGTTTTATTTTTATGAAAAATTTTTAGCCCTCTAAGCACTAATAAAACAGAATATGACAAAAACGACAGGGGGCAAAATTGCTTTTAAGTCCCAGATGGCAACTGCTTGTAACTCACTTAAATGAAAGTATTTATTTTGAGATAAAATGTGCTTTAATTTAGCAGAAAAGGTTATAACAAGATGTGTTTCATGGAGACTGAAGCTATACAAGTACAGACTACAAAAGGGACACCCATTTTACTCAGTGTTAGCTGGCAGTTGGAAGAAACTGCACCAAACATTGCCGTCATTTGAAGGCTCTGATGTAAGACAGCATGTGTCTTCGGTAAAATACCTCTTTTAGCACACCTAGAAGTTATGGGCAAGATGGAAGAGCCCCCGAGTGCAGTCCTAAGACCCATCTTCAGTCCTCCCTGATGGAACTTGTTCATTGCCTGCTTTCCACATTTCTCTGTTTTTCTCAAATAATTTATTTCTTTTTCCACAGCTAAACTTGCTTATACTAAGCCAGTGTGTACAGGGGTAACAGGAGCACATGCCAAGCAAAGGAAGGTTTCCCAGAGGGGCTGCACTGCCTCCATCCTTGAAGGTTTTTAGGACCCAAATAGCTAAAACCCTGTGCAAACTGGCCTAACACCAAATGAAACTTCTCCCTACAAATCTTAGACCATCAAGCATCCTTCCACTTGCGTGGTGTGAATCAGTGCAGATTTACATGCTCTATAATATTTGTTTTTCTCTTTCCTCCTTTTCTAGCAGTGACTCCTGATACTCATTGTTTTGGGCTCTGGGTTGACCTTTCCAGAGAGTGATCTGCCACCCTCCCAAAGGATTATCCCACAGCCTACTCAGCACTCGCTAAACCACATCTAGATACTGTGTCTGGTTTTGGGCCCCAGTGCAAAAAAGGCATCAACAAAGTGGAGCAAGTTTAGCTGATGGCTCCCAGGGTGACTGGGGTTGGAGCAATGCTCCATAAGGAGAGGCTTAGGAAATTGGGTTTGTTCAGTCCTGAAAAGAAAAGGTTTCAGGAAGACCCAACAGCAGAAGAGCTCATCAAGAAGATGGAGCCAAGCTCCTCACAATACGTCATGGCAGGAGAATGAGAGAAAACAAGCATAAGTTGAAACAAGAGAGGTTCCAACTAGATATAAAGAGAAGTTTTTTCACAGTAAGGACAATCAAGCACTGTAAGAGAGAGAGAGACCCAAAGAGGCTGTGCAGCGTCCATCCTTGGAAGCTTTCAACACCGAACTGGCTAAAGCCCTGAGCCACCTTGTCTGACCCTAGAGCTGCCCCTGCTTTGAGGAGGAGGTTGGATTAGAGATGTCCTGAGGTCACTTCCAACCTGAATTACCCTGTGATTCTGTGATAATCATCGACTGATGGAGACATCAGTGTTCAAGAGCACCTGGGCCTCCTGATGGAGTGTAGATCAGCCTTCTTAATATTACCTGGTGCTGCTCTAGTCACCTGTGAAGAGTCCTGCTGTGCAAGGCTTTGTGCACTACTCCGTTGTGTAGTGAAAGCCAGCGTGTTCAAATTAGAGATCACACACCCCTGGCATCTCTCACTGGAGGAATCCCAGGGACTCTTGCAGTGGGAACAGCAAACACATCTTTGTGCATGGCAATGCAGCCACCTCAAGGATGAAGACCACAATTCATGATAAACAACAGCAAGGTAAGACTTTAAACTGAGAGGAAAAAGAAGAGGTTGCTTGTTTCTTTCTATTTCTAAAGAAACAGATTTATTTTTAAAAAGACAAAGAACATTAGGGGAAAAACTAGGAGTGAACACTCTTCAAATCTGTATGTTTCTTCATAAAACCCTATTGTACAACATCCTTTCCTAGGATCTTTAGCCTTTTTCCGAAATATGAAGTGGTGTCTCCATCCTTAGAGATATTTAGAAGCCATCTGGACACAGCCCTGGGCAACCGGCTCTAGCTGGCCCTGCTTGAGCTGCAGGGTTGGACAAGGTGACCTTCAGAGGTGCCTCCGACTTCAACCATTCTGTGATTCTGTGACGGTGTGAAAACAAATGCAGTATGCTTTCAGACCTTCTTCATTGGCCCTAAGGCTTGTTGCCTTTCATTGTATTAAAAGAGTTTTGTAGTCATGTCCCACTGACAGAATAGTCACAAGAATAAAGAGAGGAAAGGCTGTCGGGTACTCTGTTCCATGGGGAATACCTACAAGTATAAAAAAAAGCTTGAAAGGTGAAGATCTTGAACGTAATTCATAACTTCTTAGGAATTCCAAGCACGTGTGAAGTCAAAGGTATGAAACACCTTTGACTTGGAAATACCGTATCCTTCAGCTTGGAAGTATCACTAACATTTATAACTTGCTCATTTTTTGTCTTGAGACATTGTCATTTTATTGAATACAGTTATTAATTGAAATTATTTTTACAATTGCTACCAATAACTCTGGGTCTGAAATTTTTCCACAGCATCTGCTACAAGGAGGCTGAGCTATTTTGACTGAACACCCAATAGGTCAGAACAAGACCACAGAGGTGGAGGACTTCTTCTGAAGTGCATTTCTGCATCTATACTGTCACTTGCTGTAATTATTTTACTTAGAGATTGATGCTACAGCCAAAGTTTCTGGCAAAAATTTTGCTAAAATGTTTTCCAAAAGTGAATGTGCCACAAGTGGATTAACTAAAACATTCAGAAAACACTATAACATTCACTCAGCTCTGCCATTGTTACAGGTGAGATGGGAACAAAGAAGTGCAATGTCAAAACATCTTTATTAGTTTGCTGAGCCACTTTTCCTTCCCATTGCGCTACCTGCTGGATCAGGGTTGGATTTAGATCACTGTAGTAGAATCTCTCCAAGTTTGGTGAGAGTAAACACTCTTGAAAGGAGTTTACAATTGCTATTTACTTTTTGCTTTCTGGTAGCACCTCAGAGTCTCCTATCACATGCTAGGTGCCATAAAAACAGAGGACGGTCCTGCACCAAAGACTCTAACTGTAAAACAAGATGAGGTGGTGTGAGGATACAGGAGACAGAGGTGGAGCATAGGTCACTGGGCAGTTCTGTCATTGTTTATATGAATGAAATTCAGGATCCTCCTCTGCATCTTCCTGGTGCTCACCCCGTAAATGATGGGGTTGAGCACAGCAGGCACCAGGATGTAGGTGTTCCCCATGATGATATGGACCAGCGGAGCCAGGTCCTTCCCAAACCTGTGCACCACAGACAGCCCAATCAGGGGCACGTAGAAAGCCAGGACCACGCAGATATGGGCAACGCAGGTGCTGAACACCTTGAGCCTCTCCTTCCACAACGCCAGCCGCAAGACAGCCTTAAGGATCAGGATGTAGGAGAGGCAGATGAGGATGGCGTCCAGCCCCATGACCAGCAGGATGGCGGTGAGGCCGTACACAACGCTGGGGGTGGTGTTGGCGCAGGCCAGGTTCATCACGTCCTGGTGCAGGCAGAAGGAGTGTGACAGCGTCCGGGAGCTGCAGAATGGAAGGGGCAGGAGCAGCAAAGGCAAAGGCAGGAAGAAGAGAACTCCCCTGGCCATGGCTACCAGCCCTATTTTCACTGTCGCAGAGTTGGTGAGGATGGCAGCATGTCTCAGTGGGTGGCAGATGGCCACGTACCGGTCCACGGCCATAGCCAGGAGGACAGTGGACTCGATGGCTGAGAGGGTGTGGATGAGGAACATCTGGACAAGGCAAGCGCTGAAGCTGATCTCCCTGGTGTTGAACCAGTAGAAGGAGAGGGTGCGTGGCACCGTGGACGTGGACAAGGCCAGGTCGATGGCAGCCAGCATGCAGAGAAAGAAGTACATGGGAGCATGCAGGCTGGGCTCCGTCTTCACAATGAACAGCACCATGCAGTTGCCTGTGACCGCTAAGATGTACACGGAGCACAGAAGGATCGCCATCCAGAAATGGGCAGCCTCCAGGCCTGGGATGCTGGCCAAGATGAAGGAGGATGGGCTGAGGTCAGAGCTGTTGGGGAAGGGCATGGCACATGGGGTGAAGAGCAGTCATGCTATGCCATGGCACATCCCCTGCTGCAAGGGAAAGAGAAACAGCAGCTTTGTAAATCCTTTCCCATGACTGTGAATCCCATGGGGCTGCACCCGTGAAATGCGAGGGAATCTTACAGTTGCCATACTGATACAGAGAGCTCCTCTCTTATTTCTTTAGCCCATGATGGCTATATACAATAACATATGCAGCCACATAATAATGGCATTTGAATTTGAACAGGAATTGCTTGAATTCTCTTAAATGCAGAACACTGTAAAACCAACATTTTAAATTATAAACCCAACAGCTGAACTTGTTTTCTTTTATTTTGAAAGGGCAAAATTAAAAAAAAAACCAAACCAGATTTTTAGTGTTTCCTGTTAAACTCCAGTTCTGCTTGAGGTTTTCCATATGTGCTGTGCTGCCCTGTCAGAAATGCACTCTGTGAAACTGGCTGTACTGCCTCCCACGGTCCACCACTCCCAAGTACCGCAGAGGCACAGTGAGACATGCATATTTATTTGTTTGCACACACAAATTGGATTTTAATCCTTTCTGCCTGAAAACACATATAGAAATATCAGAATATCTGTAGAGAAAAAAATTCTGATTATTCACCTTATTCTGTATCTGTAAACTTTCCAGGAGTGCTGTGATCCAAGGAGAATGGTGAGGAAGATACGCAAAAGCCTTTGCTTTAGGTGCCTTTCTAGTCTCAGGGATCAGATTTTTAAAAATATTGGGATTTAAAATGTGTTGGGATGAAACATCAAAGGCTGATGCAATGGCAGTGTCAGCCCAGCGCTGCCCAGCCCAGCCTGGCACGGAAGGGCCTGGGACAGGGGTGCAGACCCTGCCTGACCCGCAGCCCCAAGCGCTGACCGAAGAGAAGGGGATTAGCTCGATCCCCTGGGCAGCATGGGACTTCATCCATCCACCCCAATGGATTGGGCAGCAAGTCAGTAGCTGGCTGCACCTGCACTGGAATAAACCCACCGTCTCCCCTGCCCTGTACGGACAGCATGAGGCCAAGCACGTAACTGCTAGCTGCACCATTTTTGAGCTTTCTGATTATTTCTTCCACGCCCTAGCCATGCAATACAAGGATGCAAAATGCTTTTACGGCAAGCTCTGCAGGCTATTAATACAGCTATTTTAAAAGTCACATTCAGTTGTGAAAGCGTTTGGGTTTTTTACTGCACGTCTGTGGTGAAGCCCTTTTCCTAAAATAGCAATCATGATTTATTTCCCTGATGCGCGGTTTTTCCATCTTGAATGTCTAACAAATAAGACTCATACTCTAGGTTTTTATACACAATTTACAAACAGCGTAGGTGGACTGTTACTGTCAAGTTGTCTAAAAGCTATTCTAGTGATGAAATTTTCAGCAAACCACTTACATTAACATGCAAGCTGAATGAACAAAGCACTTCAGTAACTGCCAACAAGTATGTGAGCCAACTTACCTGCCAGCCACTGAAGTGCAATTACAGTATGAGTCTCATTGTAAAATATCTGCCATCCTATTCCTTTCTTTTGAGAGAACGTGACTGTGAGAGACAGACAGACAAAGTAAATAATCCCTGGATATTTCAGTTCATCTTTAGTTCTTTGGCATCAATAAATGCACCAACATTTTCAGAAGTGACTAACGATTTTGGATTGCTAGTGGGATGAAGACCAGGTACTGTATGTGTGTGTCTTTCTGTAGAGATAAAATCTGGATCCATGTCTTTAAAAACACCAGTAAATGCAGTTTTATTTTCCTAGGGTGATCCTCCCACCAGCAAGCCCCAGTAACCACATTTAACAAGAGGTAAGCACATTCAGACAGTAAAACCACCCAAGCCAGAAGACCACTAGCAGCAGCCTGATCTCAGTAAATGCTCATAAACATTGACCAGACTTGTCCCATGGAACCAAAATGGGTCTGAGACCAACTTCCCAGGATGGAGCAGTCAATGGGACAGTCTTCACCATCTGAATCCATCTCTCCGCTGCTCCCTCCTACGACAGAGGGAAATATGTATACCCCCTCAAAAGCCCTCTGAGCCATTATGAATATGTGGCCATTTATCCATATCATCTCACCAGAAAAAAAAAGTATACATCAACCCAAAATACTACTTCAGAAGGAAAAAAGACAAGAAAAATTAAAACCACAAGGCATCACTCAAATTCAAAGCATTTTGAACCAAAATTAAAATTCATCTTAATTGATGGTTTGATCAGATGTGTTTTCTTTTTTTCCTAGCTGTTTGTCATCACTTATGAGCAGAAAAAGCTGTACCTGCTTGTAGCTCTGCTGCTGTTTTAGAAATACGCCCAGGTCTGTCACTCTGGGCAGGCACTTGCTGCGTTTGGAGTCATACAAGCTATGCCTGTCCTAAAGTGAGCAGGACATGGCCAGAGCCTCATCCCACCATCATCCACACTGTTAACCCCTTCCTCACCTCCAGGGACATCCCTGGCTGCTGCCAGCTAGTCCTGCCCCAGACAGCGCCCAGGCACGAGGGAGGGGGTAGCACCAGCCGGGGAATAATGTGCACTGGGCTGTGGAGTAAAGCCATCCTGGTTAGGAAAGGAAGAAAGGATAGTCATGGATGTGGCCAAGAAGCACCAGGTGTCTCCAGGACAGAGAACTGTCCTTCTCTCTCTCTTAATTATAGTGTGGACAAAGCCACAGAGCGCAGCAGGGACTGCAGCATCGCTCCGCGTGCATAAGGGTAACGGGAGAGTTTCCTGGGGCAGAGGACATGCACAGTGCAGGGCTCAGGGAGGGCTCGGGATGGGAGGAGCTGGCAGTGGGAACCCAACAGAGGTGGCAGGAGTGGCCTTCCTTCTTCTCTTTCTCCTTCTCCTCCTTCTCCTTCCCCTTCCTCTTTGTCTTCCTCTTCCCCTTTCTCTTCCTCTTCCCCCTCTCTCCCTCTCTTTGTCTCTCCCTCTCTCCATCTCCCATTTCCCCCCTTCCCCTCCCCTTTCTATCCTTCTCTCCTCTCCTCTCCTCTCCTTGCCTTGAGACGTGTTTGATATGTCTTACACTGCTCTTCCTGTGCCTCATAGGAAATAAATCCATTGGCAAGTACTGAAAGTGACCTCACGGTACAAAGTGGAGAGCTCAGGGCATCACAGTATATGAATTAGCAGCTTTAAGTGGTTCATCTCTCTCTTTTTTCTCTCACACAGATGTTAAATCACAATTAAGTTTCCCATTCCCAGAGGCAGCCACAGAGGTTTTTGAACATATGTTCCTAAAAGACGGTACCTTATATAGAGGTTCCCAAATCTTGAGCGTCTGCTTGGTACCCTCCAGCTACACAGGTTGGGAAGCAATCAGGGCAGCAGACGAAGCTCTGCTGAAGTGGTGATGGAGATGCACCAAAGGCACTGCAAGCCTCGCTCCACCGTGGCCTCCAGCTGTGCTAATAAATGTGCTAATAAATCTCCCACACATTTCCTCCCTGTCTGCCCCGAACATTTGCTTGCTGTGACAGAGGCTCCTTGGGCTTTTGCTGTTTCGGAGAATGGCTGTAACCAGGAAGCACAGATGTTCTGGGAGAAACTCTGGAAGTTTTCAGAATGGGAGCAGTGCTGTGTGAGGATTCTGCAAGTTAAGCATCTTTCCAGCAAAGCTCTCTTCTAGGCTTTTCTGCTGAAAGTTGTGTTTGTTCCCTTATGTTAATCTTTCCTCTGATAATAGCTGGCTACAAGCACCAGGCCGGACCTTAGATATTTTGAGCAAAGAGTGCTCCCATTGCGTGCTGTCTCAGAGCAAACAGGACCTCCGCCCCAAGACCTGCTGTGCCAACTCAGGCAGAGGTTCTGGGGTTGGTCTACTGAACAGTATTTCACTCTGTGCAAGGGCCCGCTGGGATCCTCAGCAAAATAACTAGCACAACACAAAACAAACAGTGGCCTGGGAATCGTCCCCTCAGGAACCTTCCCTTCTCCGTTTCCATATTTTTACAGAGATGTTCCCTCATTATTCTTTTCTCTCTATTCCAGGTACTGTCATGTGTAGAGCAGAATAGAAAAAGACGCTAATCCTGGGTTAGTCTGAGCGTGAAGTGCTTAGCAGCAGGCAGAAACAGGCCAGTTCTGGTGTGTAATCCTGTCCTGATACCAAGGTGAACACTGACCATTTCTTATTCTCCACTGTGGTCAAGACTGGCCAAAATATGGCTTAAAATCAACAAAACTTCATCTCCATAATTTGGAGGCATGAAAGATGTGGGGCCATTTTATTCTGTCTGTGGGAGCATGCAAGCCAGGAGGATCATGAAATCTTTCTGTGTGCCTGGCTAAGACCCATCCTACAGCAGAGCAATAAGATGCTGGGAGACACTGTAACCTCTCATCTGTGGACTGCCCCTGGAGGTGTCCTCTTCCCATCCCCCTGAGCGGTACAGTCAATCTGAGGCAGATCTCAGCTGGAAGATTGTAGTACGTGGTCCTTAGTGTGAGGAAGTTTAGCCATTCCTATTATATTCTTGAAAACCCTTTTTTTTCAGCAAAAGAGCTAGCCACACCAGACCCCCAAGTTCATGCCGTCCTGTGCTCACCTACAGCAAATCCTGAAGATTTTAAGCAACTCCAGCTTAATATCTCTACATCATATAAACAGAAAAACAAATGGCTTCATCAAGTCTTTCGACCTTTTACAACGAATACATGTCTTTTATTGAAGATATTACATACATACATTACATTCAATGCAAAACAATGGCTGGGACACTGGCAAGATGGTAAGGCTCGATGACATCAAAAAGAGATGCAAAAGCAGCACTGTTTCCATCACTGTAGATGTGTACGGCACCTTAGAAGCAGATGAAGGTGAAGGCTGAGCATTTTTTTAAGAAGGACTGAGAGTGCTGCGGGCCCACTTAACAGCACCTAATCTTCAGAAAATGCTCTGTGCTCAGCCTCTGGAGCTGAGCTCCATCTTGTAGGATGTTTTCAGTTGAACAACTAATGACTGAGATATTCAGAGCAGCTCCAAACTCTTGGCCCAAGCCTTGTCCTGTTGAGCTTGCTGCCTGGGTTAGCTATGCTGTTACATGCAGTGAGGGAACGATGACCCCATACGAGGGAGTTTGAAGAAAGCTTACATGCTGTTATCTGGCTACTAGTTTGCATATTGTGTTGCAGAGGTTCCTTGATCCACCTCATTGCATGACTTGAAAAGATAAAGTCATGCAACCCATTTTTTTTTATTGACTCCCTCTAATTGGGGCTTCCTTCTGTATATATCACTGGCATTAATGCTTGGGGTGTTTGCAGGCTGCTGGAAGGAATGACAGCATCGTGCTAGGACAAAACATGGAAGATCACAGCGCTGGGTTGAGGGACAGCATCCAAGTGGATCTGCAGTTCTTTCATCCGGCAGTGACCTGCGTGGATGGAGCAGCAGGAAACCAGTCCACTAGCTCTGTCCAAGAAACCAGTCCACTGGCACTTGCTGGCAGAACTGGTGGAGGAAGCTACCAGTCAGATTCACTCTTCCTCCGCAGTGCCCTGAGCAAAGCCTCACGGATGTGGCTGGATTTTATGCTGTAGATAATGGGGTTGAGAGCAGGGGGAATTATAAGGTAGGTGTAGGCTACCAAAGTGTTAAACAGAGGAGGAACGTTCTTTCCAAAGCGATGGATCATGGACAGTCCAATCATTGGGATGAAGAACACTAGAACAGCACAGATGTGGGAAACACATGTATTCAAAGCCTTGAGACACTCCTCCTTTGTTGCAAGGCTGATAACAGTTTTAATGATTAGGATGTAGGACAGCACAATGAAGACGAAGTCCATCCCCACTGTTGATAAGAGGATAATCATACCGTAGAAGACATTGACTTTTATATCTGCACATGCTAGGTTCATGATATCAGGATGGAAGCAAAAAGAATGAGAAAGCTCAGTCTTCCCACAATAGGTTAGTCTCTTGAGCAAGAAGGGTATGGGAAGGAGGGAGACCATACCTCTCAATATAATTGCCAGACCTATTTTTATGACAGTTGTCTTGGTCAGTATGGATGAGTGTCTCAGTGGATGGGAGATGGCAATGAAGCGGTCAAATGCCATTGCCAGGAGCACAGAGGATTCAATGAAGGACAGTATGTGGATGAAATACATCTGAGTGAGGCAAGCATCAAACCCAATTCTTCGCATATTAAACCAAAAAATGCCCAGAGTAGTAGGCAGTGTACATAGAACCAAGCCCAGGTCAGTGACTGCCAGCATGGAGAGGAAGTAGTACATTGGTTCATGAAGACTTTGGGTCTTCTTTATGATGAATAGGATCATGCAGTTTCCCAAGAGAGCAATGAGGTACAGTGTACAGAAAGGAATGGAGATCCAGTGGTGAAGGGCTTCCAGGCCTGGGATGCCCATCATGAGGAAAGCTGAAGGCTGATAAAAGGAGCCATTGAATTCCCACGTGGTATGTGAGTCATGCTCCATCCCAGCTCAGCTCTCACATGACCTATACCTAAAACAAATCAACAACAGAAACTCCACGTAGTTGGACTCTCCACTGAACATAGAAGTGGGTAATGACAAGTGCCACGTCCCTCCACCTCCCCACCAACCTGTGCAGATGACCCCATGCTGCTTAGGACACTGTTATAATTACCATAGTATCACATATGACTACACTCTTGTTTGTCCATTAAACTATAAAATGAAGGAAAAGGATGGATATTTTTTCTTAAAAAAAGAAATACATTTTTTCTTAAAATGAAAGTGAAAACATTCCTGGTGACTGCTACTGTTTTACAGTTGTCCCCAAATTCCACAGGTTGAGGTGCTCTATTGAGTGAGCAAATTATTTTTCTGCATCCACCACAACCAAGACTAAGCTGCTAAGCATCTGGCTTCTTTTTGATGCTATCTGGACATCAAAGGACATGAAAATGGTGAAGGTTTAACTCTGACTTCTTAGTTAAGAAATCAACATTGGAAACAAATGCAAAATATAACAGAGAATCAGGCACTTAGATGCTGCTGCTCTCAGCTCAGAAGATGGCCAGCAGGGTTAGGTGGATTTTCAGTGGCTCTCACATCCAAGTTGTTGCTCATTTCATAATCTACCTTACTGTCAGGTGAAGGGAAATAAATTAGCAGAATCCCACTTGTGTGGTGCCCATAACTTTTACTAATAACAGGCAAATGCAGGCCAAAGCACAAGAAGTTGCAGGTTCAGAAGCACTAGGGAGGCATCTGTGGAAAGTCTCTGGGTCCAAATTAGAGGGGAGGGGCACAGGGGATATGGTGGGGTTTCTTATGCCGGGATCAAGAGTATGAGGTGAGTGAGGCCTTTACAGAACTCTAGCAGATGTCTACTCTAGTGAGTTCAGCAGAGGGCCATGGAGAAGGATGGGAGTTGGAGAGATGCCCTAGGGTATGAGACCAAGGAAAGAGGCTTGTTCAGCCTGGAGAAGAGAAGGCTTTGCAGGGACCCAACAGCAGCCTTCCCCTACCTACAGCGAGGGCAGAAGAAGCCTTCCCCTACCTCTGGGAAGGCTGATCCAGGCTCTTCAGAGCAGTGCATGGCAGGAGGATGAGAGACAACAGGTATAAGTTGAAACAAGGGAGGTTTAGACTGGATATAATGAGAAATGTTTCCCCATGAAGACTGTCAAGCATTGGCGCAGGTTTCCCAGAGAGGTTGTGTGTCTCCAACCTTAGAAGTTTTCAAGACCCAGCTGGATAAAGCCATGAGCTTTATCTGACCTCACAGCTGGCCCTGCTTTGAGCAGGATGTTGGAGTAGAGATCTCTGAAGTCTCTCCAACCTGAATTATCCAATGAACCTATGAGCCTGTGATCTTACCATAGGTTTCAGTCCTCTTGGAGGATTCAGCCATCTCAGCATAATCCAGGTTCCTACATTGCACGTGACAATGCACCATAGCAGAGATGCTGGAGAGGTTGACATGGTCCCTCCCTGTGCCTTCTGTGGCAGAATGACTGGATGGGTGGATGGGGGAAAGCAGTGAATGTGCAAGACAAGAGCTAATTAAAGGAAAAGAAATACTTGTGGCTTCAGTTTTAATGCACCTTCTGTACAACACAAAACAAGCAAGTCAAAGAGTGTCTGAATTATGAGCAAGAGGGTTTACTATAACACAGTTCATTTTTGAATAAACACACATATCTTCCATGATGTATTTATTATGTTCTTAATATGATTTTCCTCCATTAGACTCAGCCTGCTTGAGAGTCTAATGTGGCAATAAATCCCAAAGCTCAGCAAGGATAAAAATCTTCCTGCTCCAGGGCAAAAGCAACGCGTAACTGATGGCAACTGGGAAGACCCAAAGTAATTTCATTTCCTGCGGGCAGGGCCACTTTGTCTTCATTGCAAAGTTACACGTTAGTATCAGGAAGCACCTTGGGCAGCACGTAGCCTCGCCGTGGCGGTTGCTGAAGGGACAAGTCGCAGCCCTTCTGCAGGAGAGCCTCGTCAGTGCATGAGACGGCGCGGACGTGGGTGGGCAGCCAGCACTTCCCCTAACGCATCGACAGTGGCCGACGTTGGCAAAAGGAAACTGTCCAGAGGTACCTCGGGTCCTAAGTGGCGGCTTGGAGTTCCCCAAAGGTAAGAGCGGTCCCTTTCTGCCAATCCAACAGCATCTGAGCAGTGAGAATTAAACTGCAGACTCCTGCAATTCAGTCTCATCTGGAGGCTGGGTTAAAAAAACTAAAAAAACCCGAGTGTGTGCATGCCTGTTTGTTCTGTCTAACTGTCTCCCATACAGCAGCATCTGGCAGATATCCAGACCTCTCAGCGATACTGAGAGTCAAGAGGTTTCCAGGAATATGGAGGTGGATAAAGAGGAGAGACTGTTAGAGCACAGTGGGAAAGAAAGGACCGGTGAGAACTAACTGGGGTGTGTAAGGGATGCTGCTCCTACAAGAAAACCTTCATGCAAACCTGAGTTTGTCAGACACCAGCAACCCCTACCATGCTATAGGAAGTTATTTAGAAATGGGTTTTATTAACTCTGCTTGTCTCTGAGCTACTCTGGTTTGTTATGTGCTCCTATGCTTTACAGATATGGATCCCACTCCAAGCCGTTTTTTTCCCCATCCATGTTTTATGTGTGTGTGAATATATATATATATATATATGTGTGTGTCTATAAATAATATATAAAAATACATAAAATACATGGAATATATAAAATATATAAACAAGCATGCATATGCATACTTATTTATGTTTATGTACATTTATATGTGTATATATAACATATAGCACACATATACATTACACCTCCCAGTTGACTATCGTGAGACAGCAGTTACACCTTTCGCACTGCAGGCAAGCTCTGATGAGGACACAAACCTCCAGTTAGTGGAGGATATGAATGTAAAGATTAGTGGCAGCACATGGGCCGTGTTTGCTGCTAGCCTAGAAAGGCATCCTACCACAGACAGAAAACTGTCTGCCTGCTCAGTGCCCAAGGCGTTTCTGCTCCCCAGGTCCTACTCCGGACTGCCTGGAGGAAGGGATCAGGCACAAATGCAGATGCCTCATGGAGGGCATGGTGCTGTCCCTCCTGCTCCAGTCCAAAAAAGCCACCTCCTCGTTTCTTGCCTCTGTCTTGATTTTCTCCAATAACGTAAGCAAAGTACTGGTGCTTTAAGAGTTTTTCTGAGTGTAGGCAAGAGCAGGGGCTTGGGAGCCGGGGCTGGGGAATGATGATACAAAGAGATCTGCTTTTTTCCCAAGAGGAGACTTTGCTATTTTCACAACTGTGTTGCTGCCAACTCGAGCATCCAAGCAAGGGCTCAGCCGCTCAGTGAAGGCAGGAGGATTAGCAAAGGGACTCTGGGGATGCAGCACCCACAAAGATTAATTTCTGTTGACTTTAGAGGCAAGGACAGGAACGTGCCATTCCCACCAGCTGAGCCAGGCCACCAGATGGTGGAAGGGTGGGCTGACTCTTGCACAAAGCCCACAGCACAATGGCAAGCAGCACCACAATGGCTAGATCTTCCCCAGCAGTGCTGCGATGCCAGCCCTGCCTGAAGTTACAGCCACCCGCTTCCTCCAGCACATCCAACCCAGTGGGTCCTCTGGAATGGCGTGGACCTCCCGAGCAGTGTTTCGGAGGCACATGTCCCCACCCGTGTTGGTGTCCAGCCCCATAAACCACAGCCCCCGCACTAGTAAAACAGGAGTGCAATGGTGGAGAGGCTGCTAATTGCCCAGGGTACTTACCGAGCACGGCAGCAGGGGCCCGGGGGCTTTACGACCTGCGCAGGCAGCACAACTCCGTTGTGATGCAGAAGAAGAACCTGCATCCGCATCCCAGCATCGTGAGGGCAGCGCTTATAACGTGCCCCGTGGACTGACCCCATCCAATCAACCGGGAGCCTCGCAGAGTCCAAGCTCCCTGTGCGTAAACAGCATGAGGCGTACCAGTGAAAATAGTGTGTGAAGTAAATGATCTTTTCCATTTATGATGCTCTCCCAGCAGGCATGATTTTCTCCTGATGGTTTATTGGGTGACGTGTTTATAGCTCCCTGTGATTTATGGCTGGCAGTGCTGCAGCATGCTGGCAATACACGTAATTTTTATTGTGAGAATGGATCCGTAATGCAAATAATAATAAATTTTGCAAGAAAAGTGCTTGCAGCATCTCTCTGAGGGAGTAACAGAGGTGAAGTTCTAGCTATACCCCCATGACCAGTGAGACATTAAATGTTTAATTAAAATCATAATATATTACACAATAAAAACAAACTAAATATTACAAAGCCAAACACAGACGCATTAGCGGATATCCTCTCAGATAGCCCAGAAGGCTGTTGTATCTAGATGTCTTGTGGTAATGAGTTTATCTTTGCCACTTCAGCTGTGATGTCGAAATTGCTATTAACCCCTATTTCTGTGGCTGCCAAACCAAGACACAGGAGAGCAAATTGGTTTGCCCATTCTTGTATGAGGTGTCTATAGTAAACACAGCCACTGGACCTAAGAGATACTTCTGTAGTCACAAACCAGCCTGTGCTGGGGCACTGCCCATGATGGACACCAGTAAATTGTCATCACGGTCCCTGGCACGCCGCTGACCTGAGCCAACCGGTGCTTCAGCGACTCCTAGGCAGGAGCTCAGGAGTCTGCATGATATCACTGCCTCATTTTAAAGGCTAAAGGGTTTGTTGGCGTGATCCTGGACTGCCTGGTGCTGGGTGGCCCCAGTGCCAAAGAACAATTAATTTACAAGCATTAATTTTAAGTAAGACAGCTGCTTGCTCCTTTACAAGCATTAATTTTAAGTAAGACAGCTGCTTGCTCCTACCTGGTTGTTAAACCTCACAGCCAGGCTTATGGCTGAATACACTGAGCCTTCGTGACACTCATCCAAATGATCCTGGCAGAGGTTTGTTATCCCTAGATGTGCCAGATGTGGAAAAAAACCAGAGGAAGAAGAACTATTGAAGCTAGCAAACATCCTGGAGCAAGTGTGCTCAGAGGCGTAGAAAAGAAAAGAAAAGAAAAGAAAAGAAAAGAAAAGAAAAGAAAAGAAAAGAAAAGAAAAGAAAAGAAAAGAAAAGAAAAGAAAAGAAAAGAAAAGAAAAGAAAAGAAAAGAAAAGAAAAGAAAAGAAAAGAAAAGAGAAAAGAAAAGAAAAAAGAAAAGAAAAGAAAAAATTCAGTTGGAGGGGACCTACAACGATCACCTAGTCCAACAGCCTGACCACTTCAGGGAAGCTCCTGTAGAAGTGGAGATTATCAGAAAAGGACTCTTCAGCCTTGAGAAGACACAATAAAGCAGTACAGGAAAGGTCTGTAAGATAATGAATAGGGAGGAGTATTCCATGTAAAATATGGAATGATTATTCATCTTTTCTCACACTATGTGAACTAGGAGGGGGAGGGCACACCCTGAAAATATCAGGCAGAAGATGTTAAAAAAATTTAAAAGTACCTTTTTAAAGAGCTTATAATGAAATTGTCAGACTTATCACTGCTGGATGTTGTGGGAGCCCAAAGTATATATAAATTCAAAAAAGTATTAGACAAATCCATAGGTGAGAGATTCATTGATTTCTATTAAACATGATGGCTGAGGTACTGCCTCCTGTTCAGGAAGCCTCTAAATTGATTGCTAGATGCTGGGACATGTGCCAAGGGAAGGATAAACTGTAAATTACCTTCTAAATGGCCATTAATACCCACTCTTCAAGGCAGGATGGCAGGATGGAGGGACCTTTAGTTTGATCTAGTAGAATAGTTCTTATGGTCTTCAGAGCAAACAAGCTTTAGCCAGATATCTTTATGTCGGAAAGTGAAAGTTCCATCACAGTTGGCCATGATGAGCACAAAACAAACGTGGTGTGACGGGTTTAGAGCGGCTGAGATGCCACGGTGCAGAGTGAAAGCAGGACCTGGGAGGCAGCAGGGAGAGGAAAGTGTCCTGCAGCAAAGCAAAGAGATGCAGCAGTGATGGGAATAACCAGACTGTGGGGCTAAGACAAAGTGTCATGGGCTGAACTGGAAGGAAGGAAACCTGAGGTTAGGCAAGGGGTGGACAGTGAAGAGGGTCGGCATGGTCATGGAGTCACCACCACAGATGGTTTTCCTCAATGTCTCTCAGTAGCGGTTTCAGCTGAGCTGACCCTGTCTCGGGCAAAGGCACAGGTGAGATACCCTTGCCAGGCCCCTTTTTCCACAGCTCTCCAGAAAAGGTATAACCTTTAATCTTTTTGGACTCAGCCATCTGTGGAAATGACACGGTATCTCTTTCCCTGCTCTACTCAGCCCAGCTGCATGCACACGCTCACCTTTCACGCACCCTGGCACGTTTAGTTTCTTTCCCTTGGGACTCTCGGCCACCATTTTACTCTACATATCAGGCAGTTTCCAGCATTACTCGTTCAGCCTCTTGGGCTGAGAGGCCGCAGACAAGCTGTGTTCAGCAAACCTGTGTCTGCGCAGCTGGAGGCAATGATTTGGTTTGGAAACTGCAGCATCACCGCTAGGAACTGCCAGAGAGAAAAATTTCCCCTTGTTACCTATCTTCCCTGTGCTGAAATGATAATGTATTTCTAGCACGGATGTCGTGCTTGAGGGTCAAGACCAGCGTGCCGAGCAGCCTGGTTGTATGCATGGCACAGAGACAGGGGTCGCATAGGGTCTGCTGGGACAAAGGAATGGCTTGGAGATGAAAATGTCTGCTCGGGGTTATCCAGCAGACCTGCAAGCTGAATGATAAAAAGGGCTCAGGCTTCCAGCAGAGCCACTATAAAATGTGCAACACTGATCTTGCTTGACTCACCCCCATACCTATTTTATAGTGTAAGATAAATTCATATTGTACCAGATATGCTCAAAATCTTATGATTCCCTCTGATCTGTGTCTCAAGGCTCACCCACATGCACCAGGCTTCCTGCAGTGATGTTTCCATACTGTGTTCCCACCAAGTCATTCTTGCTGGTTTTCTGCTTAATCCCTTTTCCCAAAAGCATAGGTATTGCATGTATATAGGGAAGAGTGTCAGGATCTGTTCATCTAGTTTCCCATCTTAAAAAAAACCTGCTTTCCCAGAACTACAGCTAAGGGGGAACACAGCCCCACTTGGCACTCATCAGTCTATTTGCTGGAAATGTTTATAATTTGAGCCTAAGCCAGTCCTAATCATATTTACTGTACAGGCTAGAGTTCAGTGTGTGAGTACTGAGAGGAGTGTGAGAAGGGATGGCGAGGAAGGAACGGAAAGGTAAGGGGCTTGGTCCTCTCATGTAAAAGCCTTTACCGGACCCTGTTCAAAATGAGCACGCTCATAACATTTGTGAAGGTAATGCTCACTGGAGATATGTAAATAAAGAATAGGAAAAGGTTTAGGAAGATCCAGGAGAACAGGAACACCATTGCTACCTGAAATCACCACACTGGCACCAATTCTGGCTTCCTTTCTGTTCTCCTAGTGAGGGATTCGACTACCTGTGTGTCCACGCACAGGTCTGAACTGGAAGGTGAGACTCAAATGCTGCTGTGGAGGTTTCACCTCCCACCAACCCAGCAGTGTCCCTCAGGGTTGCTCCAGTCTTTGCAGATCTGAGGCAGAGGAGGAAGGCAGGCAAGTCCCCCATCCTTCTCTTCTTCAAAAAGTTTCAAAACTGCAAAGGCTGTTTGATCATACGCAGTTTTCTTTGGCTCCAGTGGCTGTGTTGAGCTGGACAAAAATATCCCAGCTGCCTGGAAGGAGACATTGCAGCCCAGAAGGGATGTCTTTTCTTTGGCAGGCTGTCCTTCCCAGTCGCTACCAAAGGAGCAGCTGACTCCATTGGCACCAGCAGCTCTGACGTCACCAGCAGTGATGCAATGTTTTTCCAAGTCAGCCATCTACTGAGGCTCAAAAAGAGCACTGAGGAAAAGAGCTCAGCAGGACCTGGACTTGGACCAGCTGCAGTAATGACAGATTCCCCAAAGGACCACGTAACCCTGGGGCCGGGCAGCTCTCCTGCTTTGGGATGTCCCTTGGGCCTTAGCGTTAAGGGGAATCCCTCTCCTGCTGAGCTCCAGGGATGAGCTCGCAGCACCAGCTAACCACCCAGGGGAGGTGTGATGGGTTAGACACTTAAGATCCAGTAGCTCCTTGCAGGCGGCAGCTCTTACTGGTCCCTGCTCTGTGTGTGTGTGTGTGTGTGTGTGTGTTGAGTGTTGTGGTTGAAGATGGTGGAAATGATGGGGCTGGGACTACAATCCTGGCCTGAAAGGTGTGGGTAGATGCTGGAGAAGCATACTGTTATGGGTTTCTGTGGTGCAGGGGTTTTCTTTGGTAGCGGGGGAGGGGGCTGCAGACGTGGCTCCTCTAAGAAGCTGCTGGAAGCTCCCCCCAGCTCCAAGTCGGACCCACCTCTGGCCCAGGCTGACCCCATCAGTGATGGTGGCAGCGCCTCTGGGAGAACAGATTGAAGAAGGGGAACCTGCAGTGTGGGGGGATTGGAACCTGAGAGGAACCCCTCTGCAGATCCCGAGGTCAGTGAAGAAGGAGGGGGAGGAGGGGCGCCTGAGGAGGCCGATGGCCCTGCAGCCCGTGGGGAGAAGGCAGGCTGGCCCCCTGCAGCCAGGGGAGGGGAGCGGGGCAGCAGAGGGCCCCCAAGATGGCCGTGACTCCATGGGAAAGCCCACGCTGGAGCGGTGTGTGACTGGAGAGCAGCCCGCCGAAAGGACCCG